>JABSSZ010000261.1:0-110997 GCA_013755755.1 Fusarium sp. NRRL 25184
CTATATATATACTGATTTTGTGATCTCTTCTCATTAGCCTCTTTGAATTTCGTTGTGGTAAAAATACCTATAAAATCACGGAAATGCACATTTGATACATCTGCTGTTGGAGGTGCCCCACCATCGTCATACCTCTGCTTTGCTTTGCTTTCCTTTCCTTCTACACCTCCTGCTTCCCAACTTCAACATACTACATCTACGCAAACAGCGATCGCTCAACCCCTCTTCGTCTCAATATCCCCGCAAGTAGAGGAGAGGCACGACATCATACTCCGTTCTTAAAAAAAAGCCGGACAATAGCTACCTTCAACATCGTCCGACAATGTCCAAGCGTATCACAAAGGTAAATAAATCCTCCTCCCTTTCATTCTTGATACCACCGATTAACCCATTCCAGGAATTCGCCGAGATCTCTCAAAACCCGCCCGAGGGTTTCACCGTTTCCCTCCCACCTGATGAGTCCATCTACACCTGGCATGTAACGCTCACGGCACCCGAGTCATCTCCCTACTACCCAGGCAAATTCGGAATCATCCTGACCCTGCCGACTGGGTACCCCTTCAAGCCGCCCGTCGTCAAGTTCGTCACTCGCATCTATCACCCCAACGTCACAAACGACGGCCAAGGCAACATCTGCCTTGGCCTGCTCAAGCCCGATGCTTGGAAACCTAGCACGCAGCTCCGCGCCGTTCTCGAGGGCCTTCGTAATCTCCTAGAGGAGCCCCAGATTGACAGCCCTCTTGAGGAGCGCATTGCTCAAGAGTATCAGAACAACCGTGCCGAATTTAATAAAACCGCCAAAAAACAAGTTGAGCTGCATGCAATGGGTTCACCTGATTTTCCTCCAGTTGCCTAGAAGCCATGGAAACAACGGGCGCTGCGTCGTAGTACCTGGACCTTTCAGTATAGATGCTATGCCTGCGCCTACCTTGATCGTATTTTAGATCACAAATACCAGTCAGTAACAAGGCTGAGACATGTTGCACACCCTAGAATGCTATGCCTTATATTGCCTCTGGACCATACAAGTCGTCTTTCGTCGCTGTAGTTCATGTGTATTGGCTGTTCCATCAAGCTGATCTCGCCCTTTTGAAGCATTTGCTATAATATTACCAAGATGCCTAGCCCCGGGGTGCAAGAAAACTTCTGATACTGAATATTTAGTCTAAGATCCTCTAAATCTATACCTAAATTATGCTGAGTTTACCTAAGGCTTTTCATCACTTAGGATAGAGGTCCTAAGTTTTGTTACCTCTCCTTGCTAGCAAGACGCCTCCTGATGCCACGCAACCAGTTTCTGAACCTTCCTCGCTCTTGTCGCTCCCTCTCCCCCTCGTAAACCGAACTGATGATATCTTCCACTAAATCAGCCCGGAGTTGGTCATATCCTAGTTGTATTTGTGCTACTTCCTGCATGATTCCCTCCCATACCTCTTCTCTTTGCTGTGAACTTGTCTCTTATCACAAAGTCCTCCAGATCATCGTGAACTTATGTATATCAGGTAATCTTTTAACAGTCTTTCAGTGTCGTGGCAAAAGACGTGCTATGGTATACGTAGAATTTCTCAAGGTAAGCGTCAGTGTCAGCATACCTATTCAATCCCTCTCAGTTATTCCAGCCCAGCATGGCTGAATTTTGTCTCACTTTGGTCATGCTCACAAGACTCATCATGAGACATTACCAATTATCACGAGTAAGCGCGCCGATTACCTTGTCTCAGACAGATCGAGGCCTGTGGACAACTGTAAGACATCGATAGACCACGCGCAGAGGCAAAGAGAGCAGTCATGTAATTATCTTTCATTCCATTAGGGTATCAAAAAAGGTTATCCCCCAAATCTACTCCTCGACAATAAGGTTCTACCCAGTTCATACGTAATTTCCCCCTCATCTATATGAAAACCAGACACCGCCTGGCTTTGCCAGTCCTTTGCATCCTAGCCATCCCTCCCTCCGTAGGAAGTCTTTTCTTCCCTACAAGAGTGCTGTGAGGTTGGTGGTGCTTTTTTTGTCTTGTCGCAATGCAGCCGTAAACCATCGTCATCAAGTATAAAACAATGTTCCTTTTTTAGGTTCCATTCCATCCTGTACATTCCAGCCGTCCAACGCTGATCCCTCCCCGCTGCTTTGAGACATTGTAAACGAGCTCCCCAGATATTGGGGTAAGCTGAAAAAGAAATAAAGGAGATTTTGAAAGGAAAGTTGAATGTGAAAGTGAATAAAGAAAAAAACGAAGACACAATGCCGGCTAAATCGAGAAATAGACCATGCCTTCCATTGAAACGCCATTCCATGATAAGGTTCGGTGGCTCACACCTGTTTCAGTGCGGGCCAGGGTGTACCGAAATGAGAAAGAAGATGAGGTAGTAAAAGGAGATATCGAAGGAGTGTTGAAGGGTTGAGGTGATATGATAATGTTGACGCGGCTCAGACGTTTAATTTCCTGGTGATTCGGGTCGGGGTAGACAGTGGTGGCTGTTCTCCGACTCCTACTATTGCACGTTCCATGTCTTGCCCTGACGGACTCGATCCAGCTGCGCCTTAGCTCGTCGTTGCTGACGCTTTTCGTCGATCTGGACCTGGCTGAGGTGCCCGAAGCCATTCCGCCGCTTGAAGCAAGCCTCCATTAGGGCGTTAGCGTCGATCAGCCGGCGAGGCATAGATTGCACGACACCAAACATTTCCATAGGATCCGCCACAGCTCGAATCTCGCTCTCCCCTAGCTTGAAGATGGCCAGAGCAATGCGGAACAGAGTCTTGGAACCCTCGTAGAAGAAGACATCCCACACTCGGAGAGTAGTCTCAATTGGGAGCGTTCCGATGAAGCAACTCATGAACCAAGCCGTCATGCAGAGAGTGATTGGTGGAAGTCGGTCAGTTGGTGTTGACATGCGTGCAAGTTCCTTGCGACGCGAACGAGTGAGGCGAATCGATTTGCTTGTTGCAGGTCTCGAGTTGGGATCAGCCTCAAGCTCGCCACCGACCTTGTCCCACACGGCAGGCATGGAGGTGCGCATCTCAGTCATGAGAACGCCCAGATCAATCTTGGAGCCCTCGAGGCTCATCTCATGGGTGCCGGGAAGGTAGATGCGTGTAATGACATTGAGAAGCCAAAAGCACTGCTCCTCAGTGTCAACAAACAGGAGGAGAAGACCAGCAAGGAAATTCAGGCTCTGGCAGTATCCGATCCGGGGGTTGTAGACAGCAAATGCGTGAAGCACGCGGCGAAGAGAAGTGATGATTGGTGTCTCTCCATCCACATTGAGAGGCGCTGGGCTAGAGCCCCGAGTAGAGTCCGACATTGTTGACTGGCTTTCTCTAGCGCTACTCGATGCTGTGTCCATCCCGCCGGGAGGCTTAAACTTAATGTTATCAGGGAATGTCCGGTGCAAATCTCGCTCGATAGCTTCAGCATCGACGTCCTTAGCTCGCTTAGTTGTCAGCTTATCGTAGAGACCCGAGTGCTTTGCCAGAATGGCGGGACCACCAGCGTAGTAGAACCAAGCTGCACCGCGCCATTCCGGAGGAATGCCCTTGCGAACAAAGCGTTTTGTCTTTGCGTTGGGAGCAGGGAACCGGTTGGGGTGATCTGTCATGAGAGCATTATCCTTGAGGTAGGCATTCCACTTCTTCCGACGGCGTGCCAGGTACTCGGTGTATCCAGCATTCCATGTATCGTATTGCTGCCGCGTCACGTACTGGTTCTCCTTCTTGAAGCCGTACCGGTCACGAGCGCCAGGGTCCTCAGGCTCGACGGGTTCTGGCGCAATAACGGGTGGTGGAGGGGCGGATACTGGCTCAGGTACAGGCTGAGGTTCTGAAATGTGTGCGGGTGTTGCTGTCGGTGTTGGTTCAGGTGCGGGCTCCGAAGCATAGCCCATATTGCGTCCAGATTCAGGGGTTTCGGGTCGCTCGGAAGGCTCACGAACGGGTGAGAGGGGCGCGGAGACGGGTGGTGCGCTTGTGGGAGTTGGTTCGACAGCGGAAGACGGTTGTTCATTAAGAGAAGGCTCAGAGTCCAAAGACTTGGCCGAATCTCGCTTTTCGTTCATTCCGCGACCGTAGTTTTCGGCGATATGAGGAACTGATGATGTGAAGGCAGGGTGGGTGAAGATCATCTTGGACATTCGAATCTCCATATCAAGGGTCGAGTTAGAGTCTTGAGCCTTGCGTTGAGGAAAGTCCTCGTCATCTGCATCATCTCTGATGCTGTGTCGCTGATCCATGTCTGAGGTTGATGTCACGGGGCGAGAATTTCTGTTGTAATGATCAGGGTAGTGAACGTCGTCTTCGTCGTCGTCGTCGAAACCTTGCTCGTACATGCCCATAACATCCTCAAGGCTCGGTTCGTCGTGTTCGGGGTCGTTGTCGTTTTCAGGGTTGACTTCTTGCTCCCCTTCGCCTTCAGGGCCCGGATATAAAGATGTAACGGAGCTGTCCTTTGTAAGGACGCTACTTCTCTCAGTTACTGCAGTTCCCGGAGCAGTAGATTCTGTGAATTGAGAGCGAAAGCTCGATCTAAATTCTTCACCACTCATCCACGGAGCAACGACAGGGCTCGGTGAGGCCGACCCTGGGTTGGAGTAGCTTAATGGTGGCCGTGCGGCGGAAGCTGTCGCACCATTGGCCGTCCGAGCACGGGGCGCTCGAGGCTCATAAAAGTCGTTGGAAGGTGGAGATAGGACCGAGTGGTAAGTAGATGAAGACTGACTAGATGAAACTGAGGGACCGCGGGGACGTGGAGGAGGCCATAAGGGATGTTGCGAAGGTGATACAAGCTCCAGGTACTGGTCGGCGGGATTGAGGCCGGGGGTAGAGGGCGATGTAGCGGTCGCAGTCGCGGTAGCGGTAGCGGTAGCCAGGGTACTGTGGACTGGACGTGGCTTAGCCGCGTCTGTCATTGGCTGGCGGATACTGGGCTTCCGCGGCCGCGAGAAGTTCTCCACGGTGGGTGGCAGGTTGTCGTAGGCGCGCAGGTCAGCCAGTGACGATTTGGATGTCAGAAATGTCGGAGACGTGTTTCGAGATTCGACAGGAGTGCTTGCCGCAGTATCGTAGCTTAAAGGTGAGGGCGAGTGCGGAGAGTCAAATGGTGATCCTGCCCGTTGTGATATCGACTGTCCAAGAATAAATCTTGAAGGGTTTGACATTGAATCCCATCTTGGTGAAACTGGCAAAGGAGGTAAATGTGACAGAGACTCATCAGAGGGTTGGCGAGTATGTCGGTAGGCTGATCCGAACGGCACTATCTGAACCCGAGGAGATGCTAACGGAGACATTGATGGTGAAGTCATAGGCGATGCATAAGGTGATGCATCACTTGTCGAGGTACCCGGTGCAAGGCTACTGTTCTCACTATCCCGTTGTCGATTACCATAAAAGGCAAACTTGCCTCGGGTTGCATGTGGTGAGCCCGGAGCGTCGGGTACAGAAATAGCGAGGGGAGCCATGGTGTGATGCACTTAGCAGTCGTGGGATCAGGACGCTGCTCTGCTGCTGGGCGCCAGAGGCTGGCAAAAACTATGGTCGCCCAGCGGGCAGGTATAACTTTGCTTACAAAACGAGGTTTCGTTTTGTGTGCAAGGGTATCAATTCTTTTTTTTTGGTCGTGTTCGTCGTTTCGTCAGTGATGCGGTTGGTAACGTTCAGTTAGTCACTGTACTGCGTCCTCCCGGCAAGGTGCGCCGACCGTAGCAGCGCAGATATCTAAAAATGAAGAGATCGTATTTGATAAAATGTAGCAATAGCTCTTGGCCATTGCCGTCGGTTCTAGAACAAGGTATTCGATCTGCGACTGGAATTTGGTAAAGGCCGGGCCAGAAGCAAAAAAGCGGTTGCTTTGGTGGTGAAGGTTTCGGCGGCGGTTCGTGCGTGAGCGAGGGTCGAGTATCGTTCCAGAGTTTCGAAACAAGCCGCACAAAAGCTTGATGGCAAGTACCTCAGTCACAAGCACAACTATCTAACCAAGAAGTCGATCGGTGTTGAAGGAGAAAGAGCCGTCTTTGGAGAAAAGGCGGACTCGGTGTGGGCTGGTCAAAGGTATGATGATTGCTGTGGAAAATGATGGGTGTCGAGAGATGGACCCCACGGTTAGGTTAAAAGAAAGGACGCCGAATTTCGTCTTGACACAGACAAAACAACCCAGCCGGCATCCAGTTCCAGCTTCGAAAGTGATGAGAAGAACAAATGAATGGCTTCAGCCTGTGCTCAGGTCCAGGTCCAAGAGTACATTAAGAGCGAAAAACTCGCAAATCCGCAAAGAAAGCACAGCCAGCACCCTGCACGGAGCGTTAACTTTCTGTACAGGGACGGGGAAGCCGGATTGGATTGGCAGGGCGGGTATCCGTAGGTTGAATTTCAACGACAAGGGTATTCCGCAGCCCCAGCCCAGGCCCAAAAACCAGCCGACAGGGGGGTTAATTCGTCGCTAACAGCACCAGCAGGGGAGCTTGGGCGCCGCTGTAATGAGAATTCCGGCTCTAAAGGGAGACGAGATGTACCCAAACGAGTGATTGAACCGAGAATCGGAGGTTGAATCGATTTACAAACTTTGAAGTCGAGAAGCTAGAGGGAGGAAGCTCGGTCGTGCATTTATTTTGTTGTTGTTTGTTCGAATGGGGGAGAGTAGGTATAGTATATCATGCAAAAGTCTTGGGCGGAGTGGACAGCCGGACAGAGAGAAATCCAGGGAACAGAGAAATAAGACAAGGGAGAGCGACTGGACTCACTCAGAAGAGCCACAAAGTCCCAGTTGCAGTAGCAGTAGCAGGTGGCGCGGGGAAAGGAAAAAAGACGGGAACCAAGAAGCACATCAGAAGTGAAAAGTCAATGGTGGTTCTATCCACCACCCACCACCAAGGGCAGCCCAGACAGAGAGAGGGAGCAAAGGGGCGCTAGGTTGACAAAAAAAGATCGAACGAGGCCCTCCAAGCTAAAATTCAATGTGATTTGTACGACTGTGACCATTGGGTTGTATGGTCTGCGCCGCATGCCTCGTAGCTTTCACTTTCACTTTCACACTGCCGTGCCGTGCCCTGCGGCGTCTTTTCCGTTTGGTCTAATTAGGTACCTATCCTGTTTGTCACCCTCCTTCTTCGTCGACTCTATCCCCCATCTATGACCAAGACGATAATGAGTCGACTAAGAGATCACAGACAACACCATTGGCCGAATGGTGCCCCCGGGGAAGCAACTCTGCTTCTTTAGCTGGGTCCTTTCAGCTGGAAAGGTCTCTTTTTCGCACGCTAAATTGCTGGTGAGAGGGGGGCCAATATCGAGTCAGTTGACCTAAACAGGCCCGGATGGCGGGGGGTCTGGGTCTGGGAATGAGAGTATCAGCAAGGGTGATTTGATTTCATGGAACCAGGTTTGGGAGAATATAGAGAGAAACAAACAGTCAGTCGAGATCGAATTGGTTGGTTCAATGGCGTAATCATGGAGGAATATGCTTATTGGTGTTGTGATACTGAGAGGCTTGTGAGAAACAGGGGTTCTAACGGCTCATGTCATATGCGAAAACGGTGCTTGTGAATCCGAGCATGTTCAAGGGAGAGAGCGCGTTTCTGGATAGAACAGTCTTAGCCAGCGCAACATAAGGCACACCAAAAGGCAGAGGGACAATCTAGACGATCTGGTGTTTCTGATGAATCTCAAAAAGAGGTCCAGGGTTGGCTGATACGAGCAAGAGATCATCAGCAACGCAGCCATAGACTGTCACTTCTCACATACCGCAGTCCATATCATCTACACTATAGTGCCGCTATGATGATGGCCTGCATCGACTGTATCTTAGAGGCAGCATATAATATCACGCAACATATACTTTCATCCCTTATGTTCGTCTCATTCACCCAAGCCTCATTGGAAATGCAAATTAAACTTGCCCCTCTCGCCCAAACAGCCTCTGAACACAAGTTGAAGCCATTGAGCTGCGCCGGCACCACCACCTCAACAATTCATTGGACGAAAGGTGTTTCTTACAGGTAAAACAAACAAAAAAAAATATCCATAGTAGGAAATCCGAATAATATGCATCTGTTCGCGCAGGGAGTTTTGGAAACCACCGTTCCAAAGCCCGACTCTCTAATTATCGCTAGCCCATCCTCCGGCAGAGGGCCCGACCCAAAGGCGCTGCACCGTCTCAGCGGGTTCCTCCCGCCCTCGTTAACGTCTCTCCGTCAGTCCAAAAGGAACACAAGCGGCGTCGCGGACTGGATGCCCGACTGGTAGATTACCCACATTGGGTAGTCATCTCCCTTTTTTTCTTCTGCTAGTGGGAAAAAAGGCTCTACTTAGGCTTATTCTGCCTTGGAGGCAGCATTAGAGAGTAGACCATTTGATGGCGTCAAAAAGACAGATCAAGAGTGGATGGGTGAGCAAAAAGGCAGCCAATTACAACGGTTTGGTACCTGGATCTTATTCCGCTGCAGGGACACCATACAACCCTGTTTTTTTCTTTTTATCCCCATGTATTTTAGCTAAGCCAAACAAACATTTGGAAATTAATGAAATGGCTTCAGGTCGTATCCACGATATTATCCATCAGCTATTACGTCGATGAGAGAACAACTTCCAAGGCACAAAACAAAGAAACATTTAGCCATCCCTTCATCCATGATCCCAGTAAACTCAACCAGACTAAACTAAACCCAAGTGCACCGAGTCCATGTTCCTGGGGCCGTGTTGTGTTGCATAGCGCTGCTGACGTACCGTAATATGAATGGATGAGTCCGCGCGGGTTACCTGTCCAATCTCGATTTTATCACGATTGCATTACCACTGTGTTCCCAGCGATTTGAAATCGACTTTATGCGGAGGGAAGGCCGATCAGCTCTGGTGGGATTCTGACCCTTGTTGTTCCGGTGAGCTTCTGGTGAAGTTCGAATTCTTGGATCTACATGGAATCGAGATGACACGCAGGGATTATGTAACTGTCAACTCGTCTCGCTCCGTGCTCCGTGATTATTTCGTCTCGTCAACGGAAGATTCTCTGCGTCTGCCTTGCGCTCGGCGATTTCTTGATGATCTCCACTGGCTTCAGGGGAAAAATCCAACACGCAGCATCTTCAGTGTAAGAATGACTTGAGCATGGCGAAAATAGCCTGACAAAAAGGAAACCTCAACGTTTTACAAACTCCATCTCACTGCTTTAGTGCAGACTCAGTGAAGAAATAACCACTCGTGCGGGGCATCTAAGCCTCTGCTAATCTCTCTGTTCTGCAGCTACAGAGTCTAAAAAGTAAACATAATATTAACCTAGGTTTGTGCAGAGATCGGAAATACATAGACGTGACTTGGTCATCAACTGAGCGCGTTCTTCTGGAACCCTTTGAAGAAGTCGACTAAGACCCCCCGCTTTTTGGTGGAAACCTTGTCAATTGAGCTGGACTGTCAAGCACGAGGCATCCATCGACAAGTGCATCTTTTAGGCGAAGGAGGCTTGCTAGCATTCGAGTACCTACGTATGCTGACAATTGCTGAGCACAGATTAGTTGCAGGATCGCGAGGCTTACTTAGGCAGTAGCTCGTCAGAGTTGCGTAGTCCATCGATCGAGATCTAATCAGACATCCTCGTGATGTGCGATTTCACATTCCAGCTCAGAGACAGTATAAGACATGCGTTAATAGCACGTGAGACAACGTGGAGGAAGTGTCCTGTACAAGAAATCATGCATGTTTCTCAGATCCATACTAGATGCCGAAGCTCATCTCGGTAACATCCAAATTACACATGCCCACTCCGAACCACCGGGTCATGATCTGTTCCCCCGTCGTCATCACTCGCCGTCGTCCAGGGAAGAGTGACATGTTTTGTTTATGCAAATCCAAACAAAAACACTATAGACTACACCACGCGCGTCCGTGTCGTGTCTTGATATGATGACCGACGCGCAGCCACCCCGAACTTGTAATTCAACGGATCACGCCTCGTTCAATACTAAAGGGTCTCGTCTCGTTCAAGAGATCCAGATTGCGCAGGCAAAGACGACGGTTCCCGTCTTGGCCTCTCGATAGTAGAGACAGTTGAGGTGAAGCTAGACTCGAATTTGAATGCAAAGGGTCGTGGCCGAGTTCAGGGTATTTCAGCTGGATTCCGTGCAACCCCGATTCACTCAGGAACGGGCGTTTCAGCCGACAAATGGCAAATGTTTTCAGTACGAACTTGAAATGAAGGGTCTTCAATTTACTTTGGCTTCGTGGCTTGGTAACCATTATAAGCCCTGAGTCCATGATCCTGGGATTTCTGGTTGCATATTGAGCGGCCTGGCGACCTACCCGGGACCTTATGATATGGATATCTGCATGCATCAATTAACCCGTGACTTGACACAGCTGCAATACTCAGAGCCAACTATTCTTCAAGCCACTGTAATCATTCAAATAAACTATTCATGCAATGTTGAGATCGACATCAAAAACTGGAAATAACGCCAGCGAAGCAAGGGCAGGTGGAAACACGGGACGGGAGCAGGGAGAACAAGACATTGTCTCCGCTCAGACCTGAGACTGTCTGTGTCTCTTTGCTTTTTGCCTTCCCTTCCCTTTCTCGATATCAGACTCTCGCATTGATCATTTTAATGCTCTTCTTCTTTAAGTAATGTCGGGATTTTTGGTCTCGTCGTCCAGCCAGCGAGAAGCACGGAATCAAGCACATGGCTGTAACTTCTGAAGGGCGAATCGTAGTGTCATGCAGCTGAGCGGCGTCAACCTCACGTGTCAGGGCGCGCAACAATTATTATCAAAACAAAGTAAACGGTAAAAACTAAATACCAAAAAGAACATGTAATAAAAGAAGAAACCAGAAGCCATTTATTTTGAAGGGGCCCATGAACCCTATCATCCAGAATTTTCTTGTCAACTCCAGGGTAAGTGCTGCTTGAGCATGGTCCAGAGCAACCACGTGACCGGATATCAAGTTCCCTTAAAGGCTTCATATCACTCTTCGATGACGCCAATTATGTTTCGGCCACACCACCGAACCCTCCGACGCCGACGTCGGTTCGGTTCAAGGGTCACTCGTCTCACATACGCATCATCCTTGAAGCATCATGAGCCGGAGAAACCTACGCCGTCATCCGCTCCCGGTTTTACTTATTCCCAGAGTGAATGTGGTCCAAGCTTCCCCCAAGCTCTTGGAGAAGTGAGATGTTACAGAGCTTCAAGAGAGCTCCGTTCGTCCTTGTTGACTCGATAGCTGCTGACAAGGGCATGTATCAGCCCCTCGAGGATACAAACAAGAATGGAAATACATGCACTGTGCCTTTCTCACGTTGATCTCCATCAACTCCAGCACCTCAGTAAAAGAAACAAGGGGGGGAGAAAGGCAATAGCAAACAAACAAAAGGGCCCAGTTCCCGGCGATTGTGAATTTCCGAAACACTTCCACCCAGCTCTGAGTCTGGGCTACAATGTGAAAGTCCTACGTCACATATCCGGCAAAGCTGTTTGTTTGCCCAGCCACTTGGACAGAAGTCAACTGGCGTCCCCAAGCTCTCTCCCTCCCTTACTCTCTCCTCAAGGCTGGGGCCCATTCCCCCGCCTTTCTCGTTCTTTACAGTTCTTTCTCCTCTTGTTCCTTGGTACTAAGACGGGAGAGGCAAAACCCAAATCCGAGAAGCCAAACAACTATCGATGCTTTCCGGGTACATAGGTGATAAACTCGGCTAGCTCTCTCTTGATTGGACGCACGTCTGTTGCGCGTCTTGGTCGCCCTGATCGGACCTGATCTGGTGGTTCGCAAGCAGCCAGAAACTTTTGCCTTGCAGCGTAATATGGAAAGGCAAGGTAGGTAGCTTACCTCCGGGTAGCTTGTCCACACCATAGCTGGGCCACCCAATCCATCCTTCGATGACAGGCTCGTGGGACTGTACTTTTGGCCCTCGCATTGTTTCCTTGCATTCCCATGTATTCATACACGAGTCTTGTTAGTGATGTCCGTACATAGTGCCATGGAGTGTATCCAGTGATGATGGGATGACTGTGACAGCCGCAATTGGCTGGACCGAGAGCTCTCACACAAGCTCTCGGGCTGTCTATCGCTCCATTGTCACTGTAGCTGTTGCTCTCGCCCTCCAGCTCCTCTCCTCTCGCTCTTGTGTAGTGCGCACGCGCAGCCTCTCCCACCTTTTGCCGTTCCCACTCCCCCTGGATCTCTTTCTCTCTCCTCTCTTCTATTCTTGCTTCACCTAGCTTCTCTATCTCGTGCTGTGCCTTGTCTACCTTTAAAACCCTCCTCTGCCCCCCCGAGAGAAGCGCCCTGATCTCCTGAACCTGTCAATCGCATCATACAGACTCCCATACATCACACAGACCAGTAACTATCACCATGTCCCGCAAGAGAAAGCAAGAGGAGGAGGAGGAGCTCGTCTCCCTTCCTGAAGACGATGATGGTGAGGAGGAGGAAGAGTGAGTACCATTTGCCTTCCTTTTGCATATTACCTCGTTGCGATCGTCTTTTGAAGAGCTTTCGATTGTCCAATCGCGCGCATTTTATCGTTGCGCTATTCGTTGCGCGACCTACCAAGATGCGCGTGTAGGGCTGATGTCGCATGCCACCACAGGATGTGATCCAATGCGATACGTCCTATCTCGCGATTGAATCTATTCCCACGTGTCATTTGCGATATTTTCCGATCGCATTATGATTGTCCTTGCATTTAGTATTGTTTGCTGCCGTGCGATTTCGCGATCGAAGCATATTGTCGATGATTGTATTTTGGTGATGACGATTGGCTGACAACACGTGAATAGGTACGTCTCCACCGCAGACGAAGAAGAGCAAAGCGAAGAAGATGAGGACGCTGAGGAGGAGGAGGAAGATGAAGAAGACGACGAAGCTGATGCAAAGGGTGAGTTATTATCGATGTTCTGGAAGACCTCGCCACCAATACGTTCTTCCATCCTCCATCCTCCATCCCACATGCCCCATTTACCCATTTCACAACCTCTTTGGAGAGCCTGGCAAGCAGCCTATGATATCGAGCCAAAATGCTGACAATATCTTCCAGCCGAGCCTCCTGTAAAGAAGCGCAAGACGGCCGAGGCAGACACCAAAGAAACCAATGGCGACGCCGAGGAGGAGGAGGAAGAAGAGGAGGAAGGCGACGATGACGCTGAAGCTGAAGGCGATGAAGAGGATGCCGAGGGCGATGAAGACACTGCTGATGTCTCTGCCCCAGCCAAGGAGGGCGTCAAGCCTGCTGAGGCGCCTGCTGCTGCTACTGAGACCCCAGAGCCCAAGGCGGTCACAGCTGGTGGTGACGAGTAATATCTACGAGGCGACTCGTTTATTGTATAGCAATTCGTTCCTTTTACTCCATACATCTTTCAACACATTGAAATCATTTCTGGATATTGTTGCTTGGGAGTGTCACTGTCTTTGAGTTGTGCCAAGGTTGAGTGTAGGTTGATTTGGGTGATGGTGTTTGTGAAGTCACTTATTCGTGATACCGCCCTCCTCCTGTGTACCTTTCCTTCATTATCCCCTTTACTAACAAGTCAGTATCATATTCATGATCATGCACCCGAGCACACACAGATCTAGCCAAGGCAGATCGGATCTTGATCTACCCACGCACGCAGTGTCCACTTACCGATCTACCCATTTAGATAAAGTTTTGGAAATAAACATCGAGACGTTCTCATTCCCCCAGGGGGATGTCATGAAAAAAAGACGCAAAACCCCTGCCATGGTGTTGTAATTGGTTCAGAAGGCATGGGGGACTCCGCAACGGGTAGGGCTGAGGGAAGGATGAGGGTTTGGCTGACGGTCATGATGTTTATTCTTGGGGTTGATAGGGGGTGTTGTCGTAGGAGACGTATATTTTCTTGGGTGTTTATGGTACATACGTTGGATGATGTTGTGAAAGACTGAAAGAGAGGATGAAGCAGGGTACACATTGAGGAGTTGTGACTTGAGAGAGAGAAAGGAAGCGCATGAAACGAACAGAGTTACAAACTATTTGAAAGAGATGATATCTTCTCAATGACTGCTGGCCAGTTGTCGAGGGTCCAGCACAACAATCGGGAGTTGAACTGTCAAGACGTTGATCTCTCAGCTGACGAGTGCCAACACCAAATAACGGGGGCCACGTTGGCCCATCCATTACCCCAGATTCTTTTAGTTTCCAAGAACCGAGCATGTACCTAGAGTACTGTGAGATCATCAATCAATACAGCAACATTAGCCGTTGCAGGGTGGTCTGATGCGATCAACGGCTGCTGCATGCCAATGTCTATACCACGCGGCATGCGGCAGACCTAACAAGGCCAAGCCTGAAGAGCAGGATCTTGAAGTCATGTCATGATAACCTCGGTCCATTGCTTCTGTAAAAGAAAAAAAAATACAACGGTAAAACTTTGAATTGCCTTTCAATGATGGCATGAATACTACACGGTGACTCAACAACTGGATTTCATTACCCAAGAACCCAACCCAACCCAACACAAAAAGACAGTGGATTCTATTCGATTCGACTCGACTCGACTCGACTCGGGGCTTCGGAATTTGTCAGAGTCTGAGGCTGGCTTGTGACCACTTGCTTCAAAACTTCACAGGGCGCAAAGCAAAACTAAACATGGCCTTTGCGAAGGAGGCTATTCCCCACGACTTGTTCCAAGGCAAACGAGATTGAGGTTAGTCAACGATACCCCATTCTACAGGGGTCAGCCCCGCCTGAGAGGGCCTGTTAGCGCCTGGGGATAGACTCAGGCCACCCCAAGGTTTTTTTTTATCCTGTCATGTTCCGCTCTTGTATTAGTTTATCGCGACGACATGACTTTTGACGATACGGTTGATTATACTCGTCTGACTCGGTGAGACTCGATGCACAAGAGTGTCGTCTCTCTTTTTTGTTTATAGCAGAAATACGATCACGCTGTGATGAAACTCTCTCAGAAACGCTCTTACGTGGCTATTAGGTAGCCAAGGGCCCGGATTTACTAACAGAATGCCCATCCTTGACAGGTGCCAAGCCCATCTCGTGTAGACCATTGGCCTCTGCGGAATACTCTTGACTCAGGCGTGTAAGTTATCAATCTTTACATTGGTTGGTTGCTCATTGCATCTTTGATCCTTTCCCCTTCCAAGCTTCACGCCCATGCTTTAAGCGAAGGATAACAAGCTCCTGAACTTGTGATGCATCACATTGGCCCGTCCCTCCCTCATGCTCCGGTCACGGCTCGTCAGCTCCGAGGCCGTGTCTAGACTATGTGCCATACTATGGCATTATTCCGTGCCTCTCTCCTCTCGTCTCGGTGTCGTAATGCCATGCCCCCTTGGCCCTTCCATCCTCCGCTTCTTTTCATACTTTGGCACCACCCTCGATGGATTAGTTGGTAGTACTTATGCATGGTGGTATTTTTTTCTCTTCTTGCGAACGAGCGTTGGGTCTTGGCACTCTTTTCGAGTTTTTTGTGCCCTAGACTGTCTGTTATAAAAGGGACCTGTTCAGCCCAAGTTTGTAGTTGTGAATCTTTATCCTTCTCTGTATACTCACGGTCTTCCCGTCTACTGCCCTCTCCCCATCACACCAAAAAGCTAGACGAGAGAAACGGAAGAAATCACAAGGAACAGAAAACAGAGTAGCTACGTTATGGCTTGCGGCTTGTCGACAGCAAAAGACATCCGACCAGCCTCGCGACTACGAGTCTGCCGCCTTCTTAACTGCCTATAACAAGAACCCCCCCTTCTTTAAAACAAAAAAGACACTCAGCCAGCAAAAAGACAGAAAAAGCATAGAGGAGAGAGAAACCGAAAACACTCTTCGGGATCGTTGTTCCACTCCCTTCTCGTGATGACGGGGTTCAAGGACAACCTCGTGCTAGATCTAGTATTTGCGGATAAACGTTAAACAAAACGGGGCCTACAATGATGATGAGCTCGACTTTCCTCGAGTCCGCCGGCGACGGAGACGGAGCTGCGCGCTTTGGACGCATGCCCGATGACTGGATGAACGGTATCGATACTACCGCCATGCCTTTCTCCGGCTTAGATGCCCCCTACGAGGCTTCTACAGTAAGTCACTCTCAACTACTCAACTCACAAGAGACATGTCTAACTCACTTCTCAGCAGCAGAACCCTCTTCAGTCTCCTGAGACGCCCAGTCTCGATAACACCGTCTTCCCCTCCCCTCTAACAGACCTTGCCTACCTTGACCGTCCCTTTGGAGACTTCTCCTCCAACGGCTACGCCATCCATCCCACGACACCGGGTCAATTCCCCGTCCATCCTCCTCATCGCACCTCATCGGCCTTCTCAGAAGGCTACGACCTATCCACAGGCAGCCCATCACTCGGCGCCGTCTGGCCAGCTCACGTCTCGCCGGCGGCAACATTCCTACCCACGCCGCCCATGGCAGACGAGCTATCTCCAGCTGAGTCTGAGCCTGAGGAAGATAACCAGGATGACGATGAGGACTACGACGATGACTCGGAGCCAGTGAGCAAGAAGCGCAAGCGCTCAACGGCAACAAAGACAACGGCAAAGGGTAAAGACGGACCTAAACGTAATCCCACTCAGCTTCGCACTGCATCGCGTGCTCCCAAGAAGCGCGCTGTTGTTCAGCCGAGACATCCCAGCGAGACTACAGAAGAAGTCAAGGCGCGGGCTGCACACAACCAAGTTGAACAGCAATACCGCAAGCGTCTCAACACCCACTTTGAGCGTCTTCTTGCTGTTCTACCTGCTCCCGGCACAGAAGGCGGTATCGCCAATGATCGTCGCGTGAGCAAAGCCGAGGTGCTTGACCTTGCTCGCGAGAGAATCCGCGCGCTGGAGAAGCAGACGGCGAGGTTAGAAAGAGAAAGACGAGAGCTGCGGGGACGAATTGCTCCTGATACAAGAAGATGTTTAGTTTAGAAATGTTCAGGTAGTTCTCTTAGGTACTGGATGGTTAAAGGATTGGAAAAAAAGGGGTTGGCGTAAGGTACCTAGGCAAATGATCGGACATGATGGCGAATATGGAATAACAAAACAAAAAAACTGTGGATCGGATCTTTATTTTTAAAAGTACTAGAAAAACACAAAAACAAAACGTGCTTGGATGGGATGGTTAAAGGTTAGCGGTCACCGATTAATGGGTTTAGGAGTTGCTTTGACATCGGTGCCAGAGAACTGAAGCTTACGCATTGGAGGGTCATGTTGATATCTTTATGTTGTTTTGTTTAATATGTTGGATAAATGTCCGGTACGATTGGTTAGATACTGAGTCTCAATTACTGCTGTCATTCTCGTCAATATATGATCCTCATATAATGTCTCACCCACTTCCATGCGTATTAGCCAAAGACTTATTCTCAAGATGTTTGGTGGTGTGTCGACAAGAGCCCGCGGAATCCCGAGACTAAAGGGTTGAGTATAATTGAATCAACAATCCTATTCAAGAGCTGCCGGGCCGCAATGTCTGGTAAGAGTCGTATCGGGTTCGAGACGAAGATGGTGTATAGCTATTGCCAAGGCGTACGCACCAGGCTTTTCATGGCTGGGATGAGCTTGATCAACTCTATATGGCAATTAGAAGTAGCAGAACAACTATAGAAGATGCTGTATGTAGCAAGCGATATTTTGCAACGAGGCAAGAATATCGCTCCAAAGAGTGTCACGCTTCGAGAGTCCAACTAGAATTTGGATGAAGGGGGTTGCAAAAGACTATGAGATGGAGGTACTGAATGAGAAGAGGTTCAGAACTGCCGAGTGTGACCTTTGTCCGACCAAGGTATTCATTAGATATGATGGGTAAAGGTATGTGATAATTCGATGAAGATATGTCTTCATCAAAGGGTATTAGATCGAGAAGTATAGAAATCTATGAATCTCTTGAACTCCAAGTACTTGGCAAACCACCTCCTCTCCTAGATTGCTGAACGCCAATATGGTAACAAGAAACACATCTTCAACTCTCATAGCTTAGCCTTGCTCTCTTTTTGCTTCTCTTCTTCCTCTTCCTCCCTCATCACGGCGGCAACACTCTGCCTAAACTCCTCCGCCAAAACCACCGCCTCATCATCATCCAACTCTTCTCTCCTCCCCCTCCCAAACATAGTAAAGCTCTCACTAAACCTCCCACTGGCTCTAATCTCCGGCCTGGGGATGATGTGAAAATGCATATGCGGTACGACCTGCGCAGCAGCAGCCCCGTTGTTCTGCACCACATTCCAATCCTCAATGCCTGTCGCACGAGCCATGGCTTTTGATAGAACGCGCAGATAGCGGCCCAGATGCGCGGATTCAGAAGCTGTCACGTCGCTTAGTTTAGGACGATGAGGTCGTGTGCAGAGAAGAAGATGGCCGCGACTTAGCGGTAGAATGTCGAGAAAGGCGACGAGAACTGGTGTTGAGAGAACGATGAATGAGGCAGGTGATACGAGCTCTGGATTGATGAGAGAGGATGTTGAAGGTGGTGGATTTAAGGGGTCGAATGGCTCAAAGGTGGATGAGATGGTGCAGAAGGGACATGATGATGTCGGGGGAGCTGAAGGATCAAACATGGTCGATGATCTCCTCGAGATGTGGTTTATGAGTTGATATGAGCTTGAGTATGTTTGGGTGAATGGTAAAAAGATTGAGTGAAATTAATGACGTCGATGTTGAGGTTGATGATGTTCCAAGTTCATGAGCGTGAAGAGATGGTACCGAGGTTGAGATGATGGACCGGGGCTTGCCAGGAACTGGAGATCGGGAACTGGGGTGTTTAATTTAGTGCATTTAGTGGAGGTTAATCTCTGTGGGGTGCAGCCTGCTTCAACCGCCCGCTAACGTTTGCTTCTTATTCAACATTAGCTCATCGGCTTGAGGTCAGCATAAGAGAAGTGTTGAGCCATCTCCTTATCATAAACTGCATGGGCACTGTATTTAAAGTCGGGCTATGGGAGAAATTTAGAAGTATTTGCTTATCGTTAAAGGTAGCTTGTACTCTGACACAATCACTGGCCTGCGCTTACAAGTCAATGAGAATAGCATTGCATTGCACCATCCATACCTAGATAGGAACAAGATAGAAAGATCCTTATCTTAGCTGTGCCTCGATGATCTAAGCACTTCCTAGAACAGTGCATCACCGTGAAATAAGTAGTCATGCTTTGGTTACAATACGACCCTACCACGAAGGGAGCGATCAACAGCGACAACATGTGAGGAGAAACGAAAAGAAGATACTGTATTGAACATCACCATTTCAAGTCGCATTTGACCTCTCATAGCAGCCCTATAAACAAAGCTGAGCACTTAACGCCTAGATCATCATAAACGCCGTTATTATCAAAACGGTACGGAGTACGTACCCACACACCTCCCACCACTCACCGCCCAATTCTGCCGTCCAAACTTTCCCATCACCGCCTTCATGACCAATGCCACCTCCAATCTTTTCCTCCGCCACCAAAAAGGCTTCAAATCACCAAAACACACACCCAAACCACACCTCAAAATGCCCCGTGAAGAGTACCAAGTCCCCACCGCCAACGCCGGCCAGCGCGGTGGCACCCGCGATGACCACCAAGTCCGTCACGTCATGTCTTATATCTGCGGCGACTGCGGCGGCAGCGTCACCCTCGGAAAGGATGCCACCGTCGCGTGCCCTCACTGCGCAGGCCGTGTTCTCTACAAGGAGCGCACCAAGCGGTACGTTCATACGCGATTCAGCTTTTTAGAAAGGGATTCGAGACTAATTCTGTGCGTAGAATGGTTCAGTTCGAGGCCCGATAGACATACCGACGATGATTTTTTATACCAAAGAAAAAGCTTGCAAAGAATAAAGACGAGAGGTGTTGTGGCAACTTTGATATTTCGAGATGGGAGTTTAGGGGTCTGGGAATTACGTCGAATGAAAGAATAGACAATGCGACACAATTTGCGCATGACGAGTTACAGTCTGCGTGATTGATTGATTACTTCTTTGTTTCCTTCAAAGTCGCCTTGCGATATCTACCCTGCATAACTTAAATCGTGAACTAGATGAAATCCTGGTGAAACCCCAAACGCCGCTTTATGCTATTTTTTCCTTATTGCTGCTTCTGTTGGTTGTAGAGATACTTGGCGAAACTTGCGTCCTTCATGACAGAGTCCTCGTTATCGTCCATGGCGGCTGAGTATCGATCTTGGAGGCTCTGCTTCTGAGCCTCTTCGTCTGAGTCAGTATCATCGTCGTCGTCGCTGGCGACATCCACATCGTCCTCTTCCTTCTGTGCAACTGGTAGACCGCCGACTGACATGCCCTTCATCATTTTGTCCAGCTCCTTCTCTCGTGTCGCCTTCTTGGCCTCCTCACGCTCTGCCCTCTTCTTCTCAAGTTCTGGCAGGTAGTCGCGCAGAAACTCTTGCTTCTTCTCCTCAACGGCCTCGAAGAACTCGTCCACTCCGGTACCCAGTCGCGAACTCACGCCGACGACACTGAGATGTGCGTAGAACTCCTCCAACACAAGGCTCATCGAGTTGAGCAGGCTGCCCATGTATCCGCTTCCACCATGGCCACCACCCTCTGCACCACCCAGCTCATCTGATTCCTCATCCTTTCGTAGCGCTTCCTGGAACGCTTCAAAATCGGTCATCCACTCCTTGGCAAACGCCGCATCTTTGACATCGGTCTTGTTGAAGACGAGAATCATAGGAAGCTTGGTCTTGTAGAGGATAGAGCAGGCGTAGAGCATGTTGGACATGAATGTCGAAGTAGAAGCAGTTCGTGGGGTATCAATGATGTAGGCGATGACTGTAGGGAAAGAAGACGCAAGCGACTCGAGAAGAATGGTTCCAGAGGCGGACCAGACAAAGACTTCGATCTGACCGGGCGTGTCGACTAAAATTCTATCAATGGGCTTGCGATCGGGCTTCTCGGGATCGGGCTGGGCGCGCTTCTCGAGGAGGTTGATAACCTGATCAACCTTTGTAGCGAAGAGGTTGAGCGAAGTGAGAATTCCACCGTTAGGGCCAAGGTTATACTGCTTCATGACCTCCTCATAGTTGACCGAGTCTCGAATATCGATGTTGGACTCGAACGGTACTGACAACACAGCGGGATCCAGATTGATGACATATGGAGGTTGATCATTCTGATGGAGGTGAGCGTTGATACGTCGCATAAAGGTAGTCTTTCCAGATCCTAAGAGAGAGAGGGTTAGACAAGGTTGCGCACCGATCAGCTTAGCTTTGCAACTTACCTGCCATGCCGACGCAGACAATAGCGACGGGAGGCGAAGACGCCTTGGAGGCTTCGTCTGTAGAGGCAGATGCCATATTCAATTATTTGCCCTTATTACTGAAGAGTGAGGTTGATAGAGGGAGCTCTTGGACTGACGGTGAGGCAGAGTGTGGTGTTAACTATGTAGAAGGATATGGAAGGGATGAAAAGTGACGAAATGGAGACCTCAAAATTTTGGGCGCTGTCAATTCGATGTGGATGCCCCGCGCGGGGTCATTCGCTGAGAGAGTTCTCTCGATACAAAATGAAGCTGAATAAGCCTGATATTGATGATTGTTAAATCTAATCTGGATTTATTCTATTTGGATATTGGGATATAGATTGTATGGCATTTGGTCTTCCTTGAGGTGTGAAAGATATATTGAAAAACTTAAAAAAACCAAAAGCTGAAGTCCGTAGGCTTGCCTGTGTCGAAAGGGTATCTATCTGCTACCGGAGCTAGCGATATTGTTATTCAGAATATGTACAACCGTATTTATCTCACGAATACTATTCACATGAGTATTTGATACAAGCACTGGCATCTACTGCGTTGTAGTTATGATCATGACCCTTCAGCCTTTAATGTGAACTTTTACATCTGAAAGTCCCTGACAAGAGCCGGCCCCACTTCTCGGTGAGGCCCCCACTAGATCCGACATCCCAGAAAAAAAGTTGCCCAGCATCGCATAGCATCTTTGACATTTTTCAACACCAACCAAACTATCACCAACGCTTCTCTTTCTACAGCCCTTACCTGATCACCCAATTATCACGATCGCTATAGACTGCCCAACAGAGCCATTGAAGCTCTACTCTCCAAAATGGCCGAGCACGAATCCCAAATGCCCTTCATTCGCAACCTTGCTTCAAGCGGTTCGTCCTCCCCAATCCTCTCATGTCAATCTTGCTAACTTCTCCAGATCGCAAACTCCGAATGTCCTCCCTAGAATCCCTCTCAACGTTCCTCTCCTCGCGCTCAAGCCTCTCCGACATCGACGCCCAGAAGCTATGGAAAGGTCTCTTCTACGCCCTATGGATGACCGACCGACCCATCCCCCAGCAACGTCTCGCCACAGATCTCGCCAACCTCCTCTTCACCCTCAAGCCCGCATGCGCCATCCCTTGGCTGCGCGCCTTCTGGGCCGTCGTGGGCGCCCAGTGGACAGGCATCGACGTCTACCGTCTTGAAAAGTTTCTCCTCCTCGTCCGTCGCGTTTTCGCTTCCCACGTACGACTAGCTCGCGAGCGGGGCTGGAAGGACGGTGATGTAGAGGCTATTGTAGCTGTGTTGGAGGAGTTTCCCTTTGAGAAGGAGGGTGACCTGCAAAAGAGCCCCGTGGGTATTAGATTGCATGCGCTGGATATCTGGGTTGACGAGTTGGAGCGTGAGGAGGCGCTGGAGCAGCCTGAGGCTGAGAAGTTTGTCAAGAGCTTGGGGGATGTTGTTATTGCGCTGAAGACATGTCCTGTTAAGCCTGTGAGGGCCCGCTGTGTTGAGAGTTATGAGGATGAGAGGTTGCCGTGGGTTAAGGCTGCCAGTGGTGATGAGATGGAGGAAGATGAGGAATGGGGTGGTATTGACGATTAAGAGCCGGTATTTGCAGGCGCATGGCGTTGGGATAGGGAAAATGCATTGCGGATATGCCCGACTTCTTTATATATGGGCACGAGGTTGATAACATCTGAGAATAACCACCATCTATTATCATTACTACTTAAAGAGTGCAATAATGTATCTTTGAACGCCCGCTCCGATATGCATTTAATAGCAATGTAAACTGTCCCTTTGTGCCCGTGTAGAACCACCACTCTGACCATTGTAGACGCTTGCTTCACCAAACCCTGGTATCTCCTCCGACAGTCTCATCATCGTCGACTCGAATCTCATAGCCCATCTCTCTCGCTTCCTTCTGTCGTTGTTCCTCCTCCTGGGCTCGCTTCCAAGCTTCCAGCCTTGCTCGCTCCTCGGGTGTCTGTATGCGACGCTTCATAAGGCCCTTTTTGCGGAGACGACGACGATGCTGACGCTTCTGCTCAAATGAGAGTCCGTGAATGTCAATGTCGGTGATTTCGCGATCGTACCAGATGTCCTTCATGTCGGCAAACCAGTCATTTACTTCTTCTTTGAGTTGTCCGGCTAGGATGCGACCACGGCCGCCAGTAGCCCACTGGTCCAGCTTCACGGGAATGGCATTTCCAAAGGTAGGATCATCGACGGACCAGACGCAAGGAGGATTACTGCAGCTGGTTGGACGACAGAAAGCGAGGCACATAGTAGACTCGAGAGCATACCAAAGGCCGAAGAGGAAAACAAGAAGACCAAGGATGGTGAAGCGGAAGGATGGTTTGCGGTGGAAGAGTGGTGGAATAGGTAGTGAAACGTAAGACACCGTCTTGCCGTCGGAATGCGTGATGAAGGCGGTCCCAGCGCCGTCGTTGTCGTGAAGGGTGGCCATCTTTTCCGGCAGCGGCTCGGGTTTGACGATGTCAAGGAGGTTCTTCTCAGTTGGCTCCTCTTTAGGTGTCTTGAGCTCGGCTGACTTTGCTTCAGCGGCCTTGTTCTCGGCAGCTTTATTCTTGGTGCTGACTTGATCAGAAAGACGTTCAATGCCCCTTGCTGCGGTATGGATCCCGAACAGGCTGTTCTTGAGGGTATTGTTCATGCGGGTGAGTCGATCCAGATCAGAGTTGTCGTTGTTCTGAGGGTCGATTTGGTTGGTTCGTGTATTCAGTTTGGTGTCAAGTTCCAAGTCGAAGTCGAGATCGTCATCAAGTAATGGGTCCTCAGGTAGTTTATCAAGGAGAGCCTCAACTTCTCGAGATGGGGCTTTGCGACCGAGAAGAACCTCTTCAAGATCATCCAACGTTGAGTCCTCGATGTGATATGTACGTTGAAGTTCTTTCAAGTCGTCCTTGACTGTTGGAAGCTTGGCCGAGTTTTTCAGTGTTCCTCGGCGCCGTGAAAGAGAACGAGTGCGCCGTCTCCTCACCCCACTTGACGAAGTCTTGGTGCTGAGTTTGTCGTCTGTCCCCGGGTCTGATGCTGTGTCCCTATCGCTGCCACTCAGAGCACGATCCGTCCTTTTATCACGGAACGATGCAGATCTTTGTCGCAATGGTCTTTCTTCCCTCTTTGGCTTTTCTTGTTTGTCTTTTATTTCAATCTTCTCCACCTTGACTGTCGCTGGTGTTTCCACGTATGCGCCCGTGACCTTTGGCGTGGGCATAGTCAATGGATCCGGCTTCGGCGGTCGCGGTGTCGCATCGATATCTTTTTCATCGTCGATATCAGGCTCTGGAGATGGGGCCTTCATAGAGCCTTTCTCAGAGTGATTATCGCCAGGCGCAAACAGATTGGCCTCCGCCTCGATGCGGTCCGTGGGATCCACCTCTGAATTCATGGATTTCTTACTCTTAACAGATTCCGTTGAACGAGTTCGAGACAGGCCAGCAAATGCGACACTAGGTTTGGGACTAAAATCTCTGTTAGAGCGATGTTGACGATTTCGGTAGCCATTGCTGGTTGAAGGTTGAGGAATTGCAGAAGCAGCGTCAGGCTTGGGTTCCACGGGCAACGGAGCGGGTTTGTCACTGTCGGCCACCTGTCGCGGCTCAGGTTCTGGCGCAGGACTGGAACTGGTAGCCCGCGCCAGGCGTCGCAGTAAGTCTCGGGAATCAGTACGTGTGTGCGACAGACCTGGTCGCGCACGACTTGTCTCGTCCTTTGAGTCACCATCCTCCCTGGGGTGGTCCGATTCTGCGCTCTCGCGTCGCGACTTGAATATTGTCACAGGCGTGTCGGGGATACTGACACCGGCCCCTTCAAAAGCAGACCGAGGTCGAGGCGACGGCTCTTTCGGTTCGATTTCACTTGTCGTTTTTGTCTCTGGGAGCATCCCTCGGCTCGTCCTGGGTCGATCTTCTGGAGAGCGTGAGCGACTCATTGCATTGTGCTCACGAATCTCTTCTAACTTAATTGATGCCATTGACCTCCTGGGTATGCCGTTAACCTCCCGCTGTCGTATGTCGTCCAATTTGGTATTTCTTGGTCTTGGTGCGTTTCGATCAGGTATGGGTATTTGATGTTCGACCTTCTTCTCACGCTCCCGTATCTCGTCTATCTTTGTATTATGTGGTCGCGGCGGCTCGAGAGGAATATCGCTTCCAGTCTTGACCTCCCGTGACCGAATCTCATCAAGCTTGGTGTTCCTCGTTCCGGGCGGCGCAACCCTCGTCCGTGAGTTGATGTCAATTTCACTGCCTTCATCGAAGTGAATGCGATTTGCAAACGGACGCGCGCCCATGCGAAGCCTTGGACTATCCGAAACTTGTAGCTCTCCAGCCGTAAAGTCATCATCCACCTGCCATGCGAAACTCTTTTCGGGGGATGCTGGACCAGCTGCCTCGTTTTGAGCTTCTGGGCCCTCGATCGATGGATACAGTTCCTCAATACCAGGAACTAAAGCTGGAATTCGTCCTTGTTTCGTCAGGTCGTCTTTCGAAGGCATTTGCCTCAACGAGTGCGAGCCAATTCGTAGTCCAGCAGCACTCCCAGGCCGACTATCCGGTCTAATCCCATTGACGGTCGTAGTTGGAGGTGCATGCGCAGGCGTAGTACTCTCCTGGGTCGGCTCTCTAGGCGTAAAGGAAAGTCCTGCCCTGGGCTTGCCATAAAGGTTCCGTCGTCGCGGCGACTCGGTCTTGTCTGGCGTTTTCTTTATTTCGGGTATTCTTGAAGCAATTGACCCCCGGGAGAATGGGCGGCTCGGTGCCTTTGTGTCCAGGTGATCGTGACTTAACATCTGTCGCATTTGGTTTCCTTCTCCTTCGTGTCTCTCGCGCCAAACCCGAGGCGCTGGACTAGGCGATGCATCAACCGGTTGTGTTCCATCGCTGTCATCCTCAATTTCCTTTGCAGCAAGACGGAAAGCATCGGTCATGGAGAGTCGTTTTCGAGTGGAGGACGAAAATCCTGGTGTAGGTAATTTGCTATCGCGCGAACCAAGACTACCGATGCTCGCTCGCCTGTCGA
This sequence comes from Fusarium sp. NRRL 25184, assembly GCA_013755755.1. Classification (NCBI taxonomy): domain Eukaryota; kingdom Fungi; phylum Ascomycota; class Sordariomycetes; order Hypocreales; family Nectriaceae; genus Fusarium; species Fusarium sp. NRRL 25184. The sequence continues at coordinate 26,208 of JABSSZ010000261.1, forward strand.
GATCCGAATTTGTCGATCGCGCGAACCCATTGCTTTGTATACTAGACCCAAGCCTTGAATTGTTCTGCTGCGCTTGATCATTCTCTTTGTTCCTGTCGGTTCCCCGCGGGATATTGCTTGCGAAAAGAGGTTTCCTTCCGGACTGCTTCACAACAAGCTGACTAGGCCGCTCGGCCAGCGAGCTCTTGTCGCGATCCATCGGTGACACAATTGGGTGTGATTATATGTAGTTATGGTGAGGTCGATAGCACATTATTCGTCGTCGTGGGCAGCGCGTTCATTGCATCGCGATGGCGACTAAAAGTATTCGGATACGGTAATATGGTCGCTCGGATGTGATAGTCGTAACTCTATGTATGGGTATGTTAAGTGGATGTTCGTACAGCTGGAGGTCGGGTAAGGTATCTTGTACAGTCGCGAATCAAAATATCAACAGCGCGCGCAAAAGATAATTGACCAAATGTTTTTGTCGAGTCGTGGTTTAAACGCGTTGGAGGCCGAGCATGGCATGGGGGGGGGCCTGTCATAGTGTCCCCGTCCCGTCATTAACGGAGGTGGGGTCACCGTTCCACCGACCACGTCTCACCGTTACCACGGCATCACCACTAATTTACAGTACAGCTACCGCAAGTGTCATAATAATAACCTTTATTAAAGACCTACGGTTATGACCGTCTGAATATCCGCTGACACTTTTAAACTTTCCTCCAATCTGCTTAAAGCATGGTTGGACGGCTTACTCTGCTCAGCCCTATCACTCATGGCTTTTCAGCTGGTTAACTCTAAAGGATGATTGATGGTTTGATGTTCACCGGAGCAAGTTGACACAAACTTCATGAGTTTCTATCTTGCACCCTTTCTAACAATCAAGATTGATCTCAGTAGTTAGCTCATCCATCTACAATGGGTCTAGATATCTTGCTATCTCTATCATGAATGCAACCCAAACGCTGATGTGAGACGGAATAAAGTAAAGTAGCTACCCTAGTTCGTCCCAACTCGTCCTGTTTCGTTCCTCCTTCCTATTCTATCAGTGATATGATGACACATGATATGGTGCGACTTGTTGGTTGTTGGTTGCTGTCAAACTGAGGAGCGGTAAGATACGGACTTTTCGCAAAACACCAAAGGTGGCCGGCCATCTTAACTTCGTTCTGATTAATGGTCAAAATGACAAACAGCCCTGAAATCCGCACTGCTCGCCGCCTAGGTATCCTGTAATTTGACTAACCACGCTACCTTCATCAACACTTGCTGATCATCTATCAGAGAAACTGGCTCTGCTGCATATCACCTGTTCGGCCTGTATCGCTGCGTTATAATATCAGCGTGTTATGATGTCCCTCCAAATACATCTCCAAATGAGGCCATCCTCGCTGCCGTAGCAAACCTCATTAACGAGAACCCTATGCTCCGAGTAGGTATCCAAGGCGAAGGCGATATAGAAGCCTACTTTACACACGTGCCTGAGATGAGACTGAGCGATTTTGTGGAATTTCGAACCTGGGGTCCTGAAGAAGATCATGACAAGTGTCTGAATGACTTACACTGCGAACTGCATGACCAGTTCTGGCAGAACATTGAGACGAGACCCCCGTGGCGGGTCGTCGTTGGCAGACCGTCCGGCGTCAGGGAAGACAACGGAGCTCCTTTCTCTGAAGACGTTGTCTTTGCTTTTCATCACTCTCTTATGGACGGAATGGGTGGAAGGCTATTTCATGAGAAACTTCTTGCCCAACTGAACTCTCTGCCCGCGAATCCAGCGACCCCCGAGGTTCTCTCCTTTGCTGAACCACCAGTACTCCCTGAACCACAAGAGAAGGTCATCGACTATACGTCGACACTGTCTGGACGAGCTAATCTTCTATGGAAGCGATACCGACCCTGGTTCCTCACTCCTGCTCCGCCAAAGATATGGGCTGGTGAACCTGTTGACTTCGATCGCCACAAGACTCGCTTGGTTACCGTGGATATACCACCCGAGGTCGTATTAACTGCCCTCAAAGAGTCGCGAGCTCATGGGAGTTCTATGACAGGTCTTTTGCATGCCCTTGTCCTCGCATCATTATCGAGACGCATTCCTACCGCCCCAGCCTTCATTTCATCGACACCCATAAGCATGCGTCCCTACATATCACCCAACGCTGACCCTGCGATCAAAGACGCACTATTCGGTGCTGTAACCGGCATGTCACACGAGCACTCTTCATCAGCAGTGATTGCCTTTCAAGCTGCAAAGGGTGACGAGATCAATGAACTTATCTGGAGCCATGCAAGGAAAGTCAAGGACGAGCTCAAGAAAAAGACATCATCAATCCCTGTGAACGATGACATGAAGGCCCTCGCGACCGTCACTGATTGGAAAGCACTTCTACGGAAGAAGGATGGCCAGCCGCGACCTCGGTCGTGGGAAGTTAGCAACGTCGGCACTCTTCCAGCCCCTGTTGAGGAGTCGGGTAAGAGGAGTATTCATCGCATGCTGTTTACAAATGGCGTCATGGTTGCAAGTGATCCGATGAGCGTCAGTGTTGCAAGTGTCAAGAACGGTCCTTTGACGATGGGAATTACATGGAATGATGGGATCGTGGAAGATAAGATCATGGAAGGGCTGAAAGAAGATCTTGCGACATATCTACGGCGGTTGCATGAGACTGACGAGTCGTAGCCTGAAGGGTTATGATGCCAGCCACTGTAGTGATGGCATATGCAAGGGAGCTTGGTACAGGGTCTCAATGGCTCAGGCCAGTCCACGGTAAGCGAGACTCAGGGCTGTGAACGGCAAGAGAGTGATCCCGGAATCGACGGTTCTCCGGGACGGCCAAGTCGGATCCCGAAAATGCCGGACCTCTGGGAGACCCCGAAGACCCCGAAGACCCTTCAGGGATGAAACGAGATCTGGGACATACCCATGTCACTTGAAGCTTGAGATCAGCGCAAAGCCAAGTCTTTAGCCTCTAACATAATGATCGATACGAAGTAAATGCCTCTTCAGAAGAGTTGTCATATTTCCGTTATGAAATGGTAAGGGCTATTGTGCATTAAAAGCTATAATCCAAAGTATTCTATTCTTCTTGGAGGTGTGCCCGGATCATCTCACATCAGTCCACCTCATTCCAGAATTCAATTCAAAAGAGGTCGTTAAGGACCTATTCCCAATCTACCCAAACGCCTCGCAAATTTTATATGCAATGAAACCGTCTCCATTTCGGAACGTCTCTACCATCCCTCGCCGGGGTTTCTCCTCGCGCGGTTGTTGCCGCGGAAGTAATCGTATGAAGGCTCTTCGTTCTGTGCAAGACCGCTGTAGCCTTGAGGACCGCCGCCCATAGCGCCGACTGAAGGCCCAGGCGATTGCACAGGCGTCATGCGGCCTGGCGTGCTGAGATTGCTGTATGCGGGAGCTGCGGCGTTCGAGATTAATCCGAGGCCCGATGAACTTCCGTTGTTTTGCGAGTACAAGGGACTGCGGCCACGAGCGGGGGGCTCTGTGCCTAGAGTCATTTGTTGTGTAAATCCGGTGTTGGGAGCGCCACCTGGTCGGTATGATGAATAGCTAGTGTCGCCGCTCGTGTTGCTAGCAAGAGACATGAGACGTTGCTGTTGAGCTGGTCCGCCTGCAAAGGGAGAACCACTTCGGCCTACAGGCGTGCCGGGTCGTGAGAAATCGCTACCATCGACTGAACCAGGTGTACCAGGGCGACCAATTTCTCCAGGTCGACCGTAGATCTCTCCTCCACCATGGTCCTCTGCGAACTCGGCTCGGTTCTTGTAATACTCAAAGTCCATCTGGCTGTCTGACACGAACTCGAAACCGGGAACGTTGTTGGCACTCTTGCCTGGTCGTCCTTTCTGCATAGGATCGAGAGAAACCATATCCGAGTAACCACTAACTGTCATCATATCACCCGAATCGACATCTCTGCCATCACTCAGGCGACCCTTGTAGATAGCAGGTAAAAGGTTCTGCGCGCTCGAATGAACCATGGGAGTAATCAGAGGTCGGTAAAGTGCAGGGTGGCCAAAACGATTCGCCAATCGCTCACTACGCATACGGTTCTCCTTGGGATCGACACCGTTCTCGGGTGTCTTGGTAACGTCCACAATACTGTAGTAGGTGATCTTGTTGTTAAAGGCGCGGTTGCAGTAAATCTTGAAGATGATCATGATAAATGGCAGCGGTATCAGACTGTAGAATTCGATATGCGACCCCTTATTGCCACGAACCCAGCAAGTCAACATAACAACCAGGTTGGAAAGCATGGTTGCGAAGATGAAACGATTGAAGATGACGCGCCAGAACATTCCACCGGATTCAGTCTTGGTGACAAAGCGGTAGAGGAGAAGGTACTTCTTGAGCCACGAGTCAATAAGGAAGTAAAGAGCTGTTGCCGGCAGGACCAGAGGCTGGATACCGGCAAAGCACATGGTGACCGTAGCGTAGTAAAGGAAGTAGTTGTAGTAACTGGCGTACTCGAAAGGCGGCGGGGCAGTGAGCTCAATAAGCTCTCGGGGTGTTGGGCTTGAGAACTTCTTGAGGAAGAAGGCCTGCACGAGCGGCCAGAGTTGGGCAAGGTCTATTGCCGCACCAAGTTGACGCTGGAGCAGGTACGTCACCCAGAACGGGCTGGTGTTACACAAAGCTATGAACATGGAAGACGCAATGTCATTCTTCTTGATGGACTCCCACACATCCTGCTTGACCTCTCCAGTCGTATCCTTGACAACATTGGATACAAAACTCCAGATGACACTGAAGATGGAGAAGATAAGAAGGTTGTTGAAGACGAAGAAGAAGTAAAGCTTGGCCAAAACGTGCCTTTCTCGTCCAGTCTTGGTCTGGTCACCAGCCTTGACCGAGAGTCGACGGAAGATCATAGGCAGAACGAGGTATGTCAGGGACATGATGGCCGGAGAGAGAACACCCTGAATAGCACCCCACACCTTAGGATGGGCAGCGAGCTCGGTTCTGAAAGCAGGCCAAACCTTGCCCAGATTCTGTAAGTTAACGAGAAAGATGGCAATACCAAGGTTAGGAACAATCCAGACAAGAGTCAGAAGAGTGATCCAAAAGTTATTGATCCACCGTCTTCGTCCTCGAGTGCTGCTGTAGAGAGGCATGTTCTCCCAGATGATATCATTGGGCCGAGGTGCGAGTCTGACTGTGGCACCGACGGGCTTCTTCTTACGACAAGCGTAGGCAATGCCGTGAGCCTCTGCAATATCCGCGTAACTCGCGAAACCGTAAGGCATCGAGCCTCGCTTGTCTACCGTGGCGCGTACTTCTTTGATTTGAACCTCGAGATCACGAATTCGCTGGGTGTAGTATTCTATGGCATCCACCTTTTGGCCTCGGGGATAAGTTCCGTAAGATCGGTCCTTCTTGGAGGGTTTGCACATGGGTCGAGCAGCTGGGACGTTCTTGGGGTCCTTGAGGTACTTAGCCAAGACCTTCTCAAGCTTGCGAACAGCGTGATCGTGCTGCGCGATGAGATCCGGAAGTTCCTTGACATTTCGGGCGACGGCGGTTCGAGCAAAAGATGAGTTGGGGGCAATCTGATCGATAATTCTTGCGATACCCTCGTCGGAGCAGCCCTTCTTGGGGATGTCGAATACCTGCAATCGTGTGTGAGTAACCGTTCTCTAGCTGTAGCTTTTTCTGATCTTACCATCAGAGTTCGAGAGTGAAGACTCTTCTGGTAATCCTCGCTCTCAAAATACTTGCGCCGGAGCTGAAGAACTTTGTTATAGTTGAACCAAAGGAAGCCCATGACGATGAAATTGAAGCACCAGGCGATGATGACCTGGGACCAAATTGCCGGAACAAATACATTGAGTGGAGTGATGTTCAGAACCCAGTTGGCTGTTTTATCACCCTGATAGTCTTTCCATTTTGTATAGTTGATTGGGAGTAAGATACCAACACCAGTGATGCACAACGTAAGGAACATATTACGGCACATACGAACGAAGCGCAGGAAGACAGTGGCGTCCATACCGATCAATGGTACAAGCTGCTCCTCTTTGGTCTGCCATAATGTGGTGATCCACGACCATGGGGCCTTTCCTATAGGGGGCGGGACGTGCTTTTCGTCGGCATGTTTCAACTTGGGGGCATAGATGGCCTGATGGTATGGTCGTAGGATCGAAAAGATGATGGCGATGCCAATTGTGATGGGGATCGATGTGGCTAAAGCTGAATACAGCGAGGCAGCTTGGAGCTGACGGACGGCGTTAGCAGGGACGTATACTTGCGATATCATGCGTCGGGGCATACCTGTTGACTGAAGGGTTCTTGAAGAAGATCGAGCAATTGCTTGCCAGTATCTTCTTCTTGCTGCCGACCGTGGAGGTGGGCTGTATAATCCATACCGGGCGCAAGAGCTCCGCCAACGGGCGAAGACGTGGGAGCTTATCTCGAATGTCTAACGGCACTGAAATCTATGGCGCGACGACGTTTCCCCGATCTCTCCGATTTTGTTGTTGTCGGCCACGTGTAGAAAGTCGAGATTGACTGGTTCGGATTGGGGATAATCTCGTATTCGCAGGGGTTCAGGGGATGGATCGCAGACAAGATAAGAGCTGATGAGGACGAGACTTAGGGGCGACCAGAGAGATGTAGATAGATACTCGAGGTCAGGCGCCACTTGACAGATCAATCGTCGTAAACAAAGAGCCCTTGGTAAACGAGAATCGCTACGTCGTAAAAGAAGCTTAGTCGGGAAGGCCCGTGAGCGAAAGGACGAGGCGCCAAAAGGGGCGAAGCGATCGGAATATGGCGTCACTCAGGGACAGGCGACGATGATGGGGATAAGATAAAAAGAAAGAAACAAAGGAATTGAATAAGGTCCGATGATACGGAGAGAGGTGTGATGTTATGGTAGAGTTAAAGTAAAGAAGGAGGTAAATGTAAAGAAGGGTAAAAGTAGGGCTGGGGGTGGAGGTTCTATTCGGACTAAGACAAGACTAATAACTAAGGAGCCATGACAATGACATGGGATGGATCCTATTATCATGGGGGTTAGACTCTAGACAGTTTTTTTCTTTTGGGGAAGCCATCAATACAAAGCTTGGCATCCATTATGCATCAATGTGGCAGCGTGAGGTGAGGGAGCGAGTGATTGAAGCCAATAAAAAGTCCCCTGTTTTAGAGATGCTCAACCAAGCGCTAGTCTTGATAGAATGATCGAGACCTGTGATCAACAGTGTCAATTAATGACCACTTAAAAATGCCAACAGCACCATCATTCTCATTCCTAGAAATATTGCTGTTTACATAGCGCATAGGTACCTACTTCTTCAAGTCTTCATACCATCTCCGTACGGACTAGGTAGAACTGTTTACCCTGGCACGCGGCCTCCGTGGGGATCAGACCTCACCAAGAAGCCCCAAGACCCAGCTTCAGACTCTCAGTTCTATTTTTGACGCCCCTCGACCCGCTGCAGTGGAGACCCTCTTCAACCGTAGGCTTAGCACGGGCCGGGAGACCCCTGCCAGCCAATCGTCTCCCTCCTTCAAGCTTCTGGGAACGCCACGCCCTCTCGGTCTTTGCCCCTGCATTGGATGGATCCCCTGGGACGTGAATTTTTTGGCGTCTCGAAGACGCTGAGAATACGAACATTCCAACAGACTTGCTGTTCCAGAAGGGGAAATTGATGGGATGCTCTGTAGCGCTGGCACAGGTGCTAGCACTGGCACTTTGTTGGCCAAACGGTTGATGTCAAAGTTTCGGCGATCGATCTGCGTTACAACGCTTTATTTTTACGACGTCGATCTTTTTTGCTCTCTTTGTTGTTGACTTCCAAGGCGGCATTTGAGAGGCATGTCATGCATTGTTCCTGACATGGATCGTGGCATGAATGGTAATAACTTGTAAACAATTAATTAATCTGGCAGTTTCTGACACTTGCGCCTCAACCGCCTTGCCATTCATGTGTTGAATCTCACTCATTCTCATTCTCACGCCCTCTTCCCCATAACAAAAGATAAAAACCAGATGGATCTTGATCGATACCCAGTACCAAGGCCCGACTCGCCACTTACAAGTTAGTAAAATGGTTCATGCTCAATGACATATCGACACGCAACCCGATCGCAATTGGGAAAACAAATCGTGTCAAATCGGGAAATCCAAAGTCCCCAAAAAAAATATCGCACGTTTTATGTGCCGAGTGGCCCGTCGAGCTACTGAAGCTTGTTCGCAATTCTGAAACAACCATAAAAAAAGAAAACAATTTTCCTAGCTTTCTTCGTGATGTGGCCACGTGACGTGTGCGTTTACACGAAGCCTCATCAGAGGTACGTTAGCTGAGGTACGCAGCTGTGGTACCCGTGAGAGCAAGAAGCTTAGGATTTTTGTTCCAAGTGATGAAAATATTGAAACAAAATCATCATATATTTGGTAATCATTCAAATAACTTATTTGAGGCACCTAAGTTCAAGGTACAGAAGTTTTCTTGCTCCCCGAGGCCAACGTTCTCAAGAAACGGCAAAAGTTGAGAAAAATAAGTAGGCTGTATTGACATTGCCGAAGCTATCTTGTGTCCTCTCATGTTCTTCTCTTGGGGGGCGGGTTTTGAGTATCCCTTGTTGCTTTGTTGGTCTTTCATCTTGTGTCTTGTTGTCTTATTTCATGGCGTCCTCAAGACGAAATTGAACTCTGTCCCAAGCCCTCTGATCACTGTATGTGCGATCAAAGATAAGGCAAGCAGTCAAGGCCCAGAGGAAAGCTTCGTCGAAGATAACAACTTTTGCAATTTGCTTTCGCGTCATCTTGTCTAATGGTCGGCTTGTGTTGACAAACGGCGACCAGCTCCTCTTCTGTAATGCCAGGATTCCGTTGACTGTGAGACGAATGGCTAGGTCTTGCAGATAAAGGATGATGCATTGCTTGTGTAATAAGTAGTAAAAAGATGCGGACAATCGGCCACATGCCGGAGGGGATGGCTGGAACTGGGTTTTCCAGCATCATCAGCTCCAAGAGTACGGGGGACGGATATTGGGCAAGTATCGACAATGCATACGTCCCTGGACCCCCTGGACGCTTGAGAAGGGATTTAGCGTAGATGGATATCAGCCGAACCAACACAGAGAGTGCAGCGATGGCGATCATTAGCTGTACGCCCATCTTGAGTATCGTGGTTGGAGGATAGCAAACGACTGATGTTTGATGTTTCCGAATCGAGTGTCGCGCTGGCCCGGCTTGAGGGAAGAAAAAGATGAAAGTGTGTCGGTTAAATTATGAGACCTGTCGTCCCGTTTATATGTTTCTTGAGGCCACTTCTGTAAAGTGAAAACATCTCAAGGTTGTGAATGGAAAAGTTTAATGATAACAAACTTTCTAGATGGAGTCATACCAGAGGTGTGATGCGTACAAACCATGATGAAAAGCTTCTTACCCGACATCAACGACATTGAATTGACCTCGGGTGGCCAGGAAAACTTCTGACCTTATAGTCTAAGGTCCTCTGAACTTGTACCGAGTTTAACTGAGTCTTATTGTCACTTAGGATTAACTTAGGATAGACATCCTAAGTTTGATCGTCTCCCCTGTCTTGAACATTGGATGATCATTTTATTTACATCGATAGAGAATACTAAAACTTAATGCAGGGCTACCTATAATGAGAGGTGATGCCTTTAATTCCGCGACTTGTCTTCACTCCCGTGGTAAAACTTAATCTTGAGATGCGAGTAGCAACAAGCCTCACGATGACGGGGCGCGAGCCCCTGACTTGAGACTCTTACCTTATTACCATGTTCTGGCCAAATTGATGGGTTTGATCTTTAAAAAAAGCTTTTGCTTATGGTATGTATGCGGAGTGATAGTAAGATCAAGCCGACTGACACCCACGAGAATTCTTTTCCTTCCCATGACAGTGTGTGACCTGAAAAAAATCTTCTTCTCAAGCAATTCATTTTTTTTCCACGTTCGAAGCATCTTGGCGGCTGTAGTGTGATGGAAGTATATATTGGATAGAGATATCCCTGGAATCCAACAACTTCTAGTCTGACACCAAAGAGGCGAGGTTGGATGATCAAATCAAGCTTATTCAGCCCTATGCTATAATGCAGATAAATTTAGACAGAATCTAACCTGAGTTCTCATCCACTGACATCGCCCTTCTTATGACTACGGAATCCTCCGCGTCTTACCTATGTGCCTGATGAGACTCCGCAGTCAATATCTTCACAGCCTGCATACTTCATTGCTAGAAAATATGAGAAGTGATCGTATTACTTATTTAGAGTGTCAATTGTACCATGGATAATTGAGGGCCTTGGTGAGATGTTGACAAATGAGCCCCCCGTGAAGCAGGCAACACCACAAATCGAAGGCCATGATATTCGACCAAGTCTGACTAATTTTTGAATCGATTCGACATGTCAATTCACTTCTCATCCACTCATTGTCCGATTAGCAATTTGTTCTTCCGACTGAAGCTAGGCACCTGGAAAATGCTCATGTATGCTACGATTAGGCAGAGCAAACGCCCTTCGACATCGAGTTCAGCGACTAAAACCCCTTCTTCATTAGCTTGTGCTTCCATCTCTATCAGCCAGCTTTCAGCTTTAGAGATGCCGATCAGAAAATATCTCGGCATTTGAGGCTTGATGAGATCACGCAGGGTATCATATCTTACTTCTCTCTTCTAACCATATCTCTGAACCAAATCTCTCATCACGTCAAGAACCCTGTAAGTAGATTAGGAGCTAAAACATGCAACAGTTTAAGAATAGCCTCACTGAGTGCGAAGTGTCTCATCATTGGTAAAAAGGGCTGACACATGAGTGTCAAATCTCCTAGCTTTGACGTTAGTCCCACTGACCATGAAGAGAGAAATGAATTTCTCCTCTCACAGCCTATAGAGGTCAAGACGACCTTCAAAATCCTCTTCAGGTACCGAAATCGGGACAAGTTTGTTGTAGGCAACGATATACTCAGTTCCAAACCTATTACATGCTGGTCGCCACTGGCCAAACTCGTCTATCGGTTCAAAATGTTTAGCAAAAGTAATGGTTCTGTTGAAGGAGGGAACTTACATTCGTTGTGCGCAAAGAAGCAGCATGCATCAAAGATGAGAGGTTGGTTGCTCTCGACATGGATTCCTGCATTTGCATGCCAGAGGTCCCCATGGACCAGTGAAGGCTTCACCGTTCTGCCGTCACTCTCGAGAGGTCTCAGGAGCCTTGGAATGACCTTTTCGAAAAGAACTTTCGAGAGAATCTCTAGTTCGTCGCTATTCCCTTTCATTTCTATCTCTAGGTCAAGAGCCTGTCTCATCGACTTGGCGAAAAATGTCTCCCAGCTTTCCTCCCATGCCACGTACTGAGGCAAGTTTCCTGCGTAAGTGGTGATGTGGAAGCCGAACTTGCCGGGAGGCGATACACTTCTCTGGTGCATCGCTGATAGAAGAGAGGCAAACTTGTCTGGATCAGGCATACCCTCCTTCATTTCTCGGAACTCGCAGAGGAAGAAGTGTGTATCTGGTGTGATGTCGTAGGTGCCCCAAGCGATGGGTTTTGGGACAAATTCTGGAAGAACTTGATGTATCGCGCTCATAGAATGGAACTCCCCTTTTGTCATGTTCATGCCTATCTCTTTCGAAAGGACCTTGATGAAAAACGATTGAGGCGTACCATCGCTAAGCAGAACATCGATCCTACCAGTCTTGGCCCAAAAGCTGATTCCATGGTTTTTGATGGAAGTGATCTTGCATCCCTCCGGTAGCTCTTGTAAAACAGTCAATATGGAGGCGATTTTATTGCTCGTTCGTCAAGGGCTTTCTGTCTAGGTAGCTTACCCCTCAATACAGCTGGATCAATGCTGGTATTGCATTCATCTTGGTTAATGTTGTTATGCTCCATCTCATTTTTTGTCGAATGTGCTCATTATACGCCGCAAAATGCGACCGGGTCTAGAGAGGGGACAGGCTTATTAAGATGCAACTACAACGTACGTTCCTGTTTTGCATGACATGCACCCACCGACATGCTTGACTGGCCTAATTAGTGGCCGCTCATCATTAAATTAAGCATAAACGGCAGCCAACGGCACATGGGATCAGACACTGCTCGGCGATGATCTGGAAGTTGATAGAAAGTGTTGTATGAGACGGCGCGAGAAGACATGTTGTCGTCTCAAGCCTAGTAGCTTTAGGAACATCCCGATGTGACCATTCTCTCAGTTGAACCGATTTAAACCAGTCAGTGCCCGGCCATTGAGATCTCAATGATCCTGTCACGCCAGTGTTCAACGGGGTACACGACCTTGACACCATTTGCTTCGAGTCTCTGCTGTCCGTCATTGTTTGCAATAAAGGTCCCCGGTTCCCTGATCCCCACATAAACAGTCTTGACGGCGCTCTTGAGTCTCAAGATCCTAGTCACGCAAGTCATGTTGCCGCTCAGCCTCTCATTGCAAGGTTCCATGGTTGTATACAGTGCTGTATTTTCTGGAAGGACCTCATGAATGCGTTCTTCAGGAATGTTGTGCTCGTCGGCAATTTTAATGAAACAACACTGCTCTGCATGCGTTGTACCCGAGTCTCCTTTATAGTCTCGCGGATATTCTAGCGAGTAGCCTGTCGATATAACTCTGCCTTTGGCTGCGTCGACAAGTACGGCCCCGACGCAGAACTTGTTGGCAGCTGGCGGTGACTTCTTTGCTTGAGTGAGGGCAAACTCCATGAAAGCTTCATGGTCGCCAACTTGGAACGTCGGATTGGTCTCAGAAGCCATGGCAAGTGAGCATTACACAATATAGGAACAGTGGTTCCAGTAAGTTTGGTCAAGATATATGACGGAGAAATACTTGATGAGGCGCGGCTTAACATATATGTTGTCATGCGTGCTTCTTTTGAGAGTGCTGTTGGTTTTGCGAATGGTAACACGTTTACCCCGACAGTGGAGCCCAATGGACCTTCGACGGGCTGCTGATACACGTCACAGAAGTTTGGAAACGCGGACATTAAAGAAAAAACTCAAACTTTTAGCATGCAGAAGAGGAAGAAGCCTTTAAAGGCTTCATTCTTATTTATGACAACGGGAAATACCTTCTATCCTTCGTTGGAGTTTCCAATAATCATCCCCAATTGGTCTTCTCTGGTTCAACCAAGTTACCTTCAACATCTTTAGCTCTCGGCCAAAACCAACCCTGAATGTATCCATGAAATGTAGTACCAGTGAGACTCGAGGTTGCGAGACCAATTTTACTGCTACCTTCATTCCAATCAAAAATTGCACGTTCTTATCCCCATAATCATCCGAAAAGCACTTGTCTCAGCACACTTTGACTTCCAATCACAGGATGAGATCGATAATCACCTCAGTACATAGAATTCTGAGCGCCCGGTGCTTTAGTATCAAAGAAATTAGGTTGGCGGTAGTACCAAGAATGTCGAATTCACTGTAGTCGGGAAATGACATAACAGTGAGAGAGAAAAGAAAACGTGTCTCAGGGATAGAACATATTAAAAGGCGACGGTGGATATGGAAGTGGACCTAAAAGAGTGTAGTAACAACCACAGAAGGTCGCGATGGTGTACCAGTTATTGTCATAGTTATTTTTTAGGGTGTAAGACGTATAGTCACAGAAGTCGGTCATGATGTGATAATGGAGTTGATACCGACGGTGACGGACCAAAGATTTTCGCGGAGACGGCTGTATATATGCCCACGCAGGTTACCTAGCTGTACCGCGAATAGTTCTCGAATTTACGGAAGAGCTTGTAGATATTCGGCCCACAGCCATCAACAAGGCTTGATTCACTGGCAGGTAGGTGAGTTGTTGCGATTGTGAGCTTTCGAGGCAGATGGAAGAGTGTTGGTGAGAATTGCTTGGAGGGTCTTCAGTGATGTTTGATAACAGTCCTGGTGATATATATTCGGGGGAGTAGGGGTTGAAGAGATGGGAGCCAGTGTCCTTGCCGCAGTGGAAGCTTTAAATCACACGGCAGCGCGATGATAAAGCTCACGAACCCATTGAAAGTAGAAGGTTGTTGCCGAGCAGCTTTAAGGCCTCGGTTTCGAGGGTCGCTGATGACGTTGCAGAAGTACTTTTCCGTTAAGTTAGGGGGTAGCCTAATAGGCACGATGCTTTGATAATGGCCGACCTGATGCTGGCGCTATATGATGCCTTCGGAGTTGAGGACCGGAGAGGGAATGAGAGAACCGTTCCAGTATACTTCACTGGCCACCGTATGACCCTCACAAACGAGAATCGATACGAAGATCCTTTAATACTGGACTCGGAGCTGAATGAAGCGGTCCAGCTATCAAGGTAAAGTTTAGGAAAGAAACGATGACCAAAGGGATTCAGCAGTTCCGAAAGCCGATATAATTGCCATGTGTCCCAAGCTCTCCAGACGAAGGCGACCACATGCTGATGAACAGGCACAGGTAAGCCGCACGTATTGTCATGTCGAAGCGAGCAGTCTAAGGGGCACTTTAAGCCTTAGGTTTCGGCTGCAAGTGGTCCTGGTAGGGCGGATTGTATATGTCCTTGCTGATGGAGTATCACTCGTGAGTAGGCAAGATTGAGCTTTTGGACCACGCTGTACCCGAAAAGGAGCCACATCAAATCACTGTCGAAGTTCCAGGATAAGTGAAGGACTTTCCGTAGGCGATTTTGTCTGAGAAAAAGGCTATAGAATTAATGCAGTATTTTTCTGAACCCAAGGAGGCAGATGTAGCAAATGGCGCCTGGCAGTTGACAGACGATTTGAAGACGAATAGCCTCTGGAACACGAACCTGAAGCTGCAGTTGACAATAATGAGAAATTAAGAGTATGCTTTAGTTTTTGACTGACTTTTTGAGCAGAAGAAGAACAAGACGCCGCCGGTTGAGATCCTCAGGAGCGGTGTCAGCAAGCCCTGTGTACGGAATTGCCCATGAACGACCAGCAATATAGGGTTGAGAGACACATCACTTAATACAAAAAAGAAGCCAATACAAGCATGGCAAATAATGTCACGAGAATGTGCTCGTTGGGCTGTTTGAGGTGACTGTAAGCGTAACCTCTAGCTGTGAGGCGTTGACTGAAAGGGGTCCAGAATAACTGGATATCCGGCGATCGATACCCAGGAATACTTGTTCACAGAGCCCGATTGAGAGCTTCTGAGGCCTCTAAAAGTTATTTGTATCGATTGCCAAAAGTTCCGTGTGGTTGGTGTTGTCCACAGATTAGTGTATCGAAGGTCATCGGTACCCGAAAATCGCCCAGACGGCGCCTTGCATGCGGGAGATAGTGTTAGTTACTGAAATGGCATTAAACCGAAGAATCATTAGCAAGATATGTTTGCTGAATTATGTGAAAAGTACTCTGTGCCGGCATTAGACTATATATACAGTGATAAGAGTCTGAGACATACCAATGTTGCCAAAAGGGTCGTTCTGGAATCTGACTAGTTGGAGTGGAATAATTCTTTGATCTCGTGAAGATGCTTTGAAGTTTTTGCCCTCAGTCTGGATCGCAAAATTGGTAAGTGTTGAAACGCCAGACATTAAACCCAATCTCTAGTGGTATATCTGATTCGATATCGAAATTGGAAGCCCGCTGTTCAGGCTGGAAACACAACCCGGAGCTTGTCGTAGCGGTGTTGTTGGCCCTGCCGGTCTAGCTGGTGAAGATAGAAAGGGGTCGCGACCAAGTCCATGTCGAATCTGTAGGCATAACTTTGACAGAACTGTAATCACAGGCTAGTAAAAAGGGGATTTGGTTGCTTCTGGAGCTGAAAGCTGGTAGTAGAGCTGAAAGCTGATGAAGACGGGGTTTTGGTTGCTGAAATTGATGTCGAAGGCCAGGATTCTGAGAGGTCTGGAGGACCCAAGGTGAAGCAAGAGAACTGAGGACCCCTATCCCAATGACAAAAAGGCTTGGGGAAACTGAGGTAAACTTAGGGGAGACTCAGTAGACCTTTAGGCTCATGAATTTGGCACCTGAGCCTTTAGATAAGTTTTCTTGATCCCCGAGGGGACCGAAACAAATGAAGAATGTGGTTTGGTCCCGGCTGGACCTGTGCAGGTATCGGGATTGTCGGGGAGGAGGTCATCCGTCATCCACCGCTTCCTATTGCTATTGGCGTTGCGAAGAGCAATCTCATGAACTTCTCTGCTCCTAATGATAGCCTAAAAAGGGTAAAGAAGCCTTTTTTCTACCGCTGTTGATGAATTTGTATGCAATAGCGCATACTACGATCGCAAACGGGAATCGGATCAGAAGCGCTCCATGTTAATAAGATTATTGGTCTAGTCAAGATTTAGGATAAGCCTTGACGATGCAGAGGATGCAGAGTAATAGATAGGGACATACGTACGAGAATATTATAGTTTTTTCTTCTTCTTTTTTTTTTTTTCTTTTTTCGCTATATCGCTGTTGGGGTGGGAGGAGGTTGATGGTACCGATCGGGGTTAGAGCCGTACCGTCATCTCCCCGCCCAAGCGATGAACCCAAGGGGGGGCAACAAAACATCAGGACCTCTATCCTAAGTGACAAGAAGTCTTAGGTAAACTTAGCATAATTTAGTGTAGATTTAGTAGACCTTAGACCAAGTATTTTTGGCACCTTGATTCAACAATGCAATCAAGTGAGGGCATACGTACAGAAATTTTGTAAGAGTAATCGCTTAATCGCTGTTTTTCTAAGCGAGTGTGGTAATGGGTTGGTATTTGATGCTGTATATAAGTGAGTGATGTAAGTTGATATGAAGGGAAGAAATTCACTAAATCCAACAAACATCTTGATATCGCTTTGAGCAACTTCCGTTCCAAATCCTTGTGGAAAATGGAAGCTGCAATATACCCATTTGGTAACAACCTAACACAGCTCATTTTGGGGCTTTCACTTGCCTCTAATGCTTCCAGAGCAGGAAGGAGTGGCCGATACTGAGAAGAGAGGCTGGATACGAGAAGTCGACTGAGACTCCAAGTGTCAATACGGATATCACATCTCGCAACCAGAAGTATCAGTTCATTAAACTTCGCTCCAGTAGACTCGGACTCGGACTGCTCATGAGGCCTTGAATCACTTTCCACGTTCCAAGAACCCAGAACATAGTTGCGTTTCACTTCTAGTAGCACATATTGTCTTCAAAAAAGTGCTACTGGGATGCTTCAGGTTGCTGAAGTAAGTTTGATGTCTGTAAACTGCAAGATGAGCTCCACAGAGGCTCCCAAACTTCTGCCTCAGGTCAGGGGTTTTGACAATTTACTAGAACGTATTACTTGATTTGTTACCTATGTACCTAGGTTTGGCTTCGGCCTGGACGAGAGTCAAAGCGCTCCACTGAGCTTTATCTTGCTGAGGGAAACTTGACTGAATTTGAGGACGTTGTTTGATGATAGTATTGTGATGGATGGATGGAACTTAAGTTAGAGTCTCCTCTATGGGAACAAAATCGGCAGATGCCTAATAAATCACCTCTTTTTGTTGTATACTGGAAAGCTTAATTGGTCTCAAAACTCTCTCAAAACTCCTTCATTATATATTGGTGGTTGTATATGCTGCGCCACAGCTCGTCAACAAGAGAGGAAACTCTCTCTGCAGGTTCGCCAATTTCAGCTTCGACAACGTCTTTATTAGTGATTAAGTTTCATTTATGTGAACCCTACTGATATTTCAGCAAAGAGATATATAAAAGTATGTGTATTTCATTTCTGATACAGTCGTATAAACAGCACTCTTTTGGCTTGTCGACTTCAGTCTTTCTCTTTTCCCTTTCACCTTCATACCGCAAACCCCAACATCCAAACTCCATGTCGTCAAGCTACACCTACAATATCATCTCACTACCGCTTATACCGACATACTCTTTTCAAGAACGACAATCATGGCCGTGCTAGAGATCTTTTGGTGTCTTGGGGCTATATCCTGTGGTGTTTTTCTCAATATCTGCACCGGCGGTCCTCCACCACCTGCTCCCAGTCACCTGGGCCGCATCCGCCGCCTCGAGTATTATCTATGCCACAGCACTTACAGACAGACGCTCTTGGGTCTGGTTATGTCTATGTTTTTCTCAAATATACTTTTCGCGATTGATAAGGGACAATATTCACCCTGTATATTCTGGCCATCTTCGAGCCCCAGGCCTTTCTTGGAGTTCTTGGCTGCGATGCTGCTGTGTGCAGTTTTTGTTCTCTTCTATGTGGCATATGGAAGACGCGGAAGCCCAGAGGCTGTGGCTGCTGAGAAGGTCAATCTCTATCTTGCTGTTGTGCAGTACTATTGGTACTAAATCTCATACAAGATGGCACTTTTGACACCGGTTTTGGCTATCAATTTTGTGGGCGATGATATTTGATCAGTTCTGGACACTGGAGAGTGAAGAGGCCACAAAGAATCTTCTTTTTCTCAAGTCATTTACACAACTCTTTTCCCCCTCTCATCTCAACACCAGAAATCGACCGCACCATTAAAAAAAAAAAAAAAAAAATACACCTCAGGGATCACTACAAAGCTTCAGTAATCATGAGGATTCTCGGAACCAATTTGTTGAAACATCTCTTCATGCTTCAATTCTTCTCTTTCCTTTTCAACTCAGCACGACTCAGTTCATTCACGATTATCATAAACACAGCAAACAACATATAAACAGATATTCATTTCGCTCTGACGAGCTATCATGAAACAATTCACAAACCCCAGCAATCGACGAGGGAATGTTATATCCCGGCCTTGACGTCCAGAGCCTACTCCACTTCTCCGAGTCGGATCCCCGAAATTGCCGCTTGGACGGATCAAACAATGGACGGGTCTTCGGTGCTTGGTTGGGCTTAGCTTGAACGAGGATTGCCGGTGTTATCGGTCTAGTACAACCATATCACGGCAGACACAGTCGCCAATAGAGCATTCTTATCAATAGAACACTATATAACTAATGAAATGGCAAATGCAAACAGTGTTTACTACCTAACTCACAAATATACTCACAAATCCTTGAACCAAGCAGACTTCGGGATGATGTTCCTTTTCCCGTTCCCATCCGCCATTTTCGCCGTCCCACCCCTAAATCATGTGCTGCAGCATTCATAAACCATCATAATAGATAAAGGAAAAGCCTGCAGATTTGCATTGCTACTAAACCTCAACAGGACCCTGACTTCGTGTCTTGCGTGCCGTTTTCCCAGCAACCGGGGTGGCCTTTTTATCCTTCTTCGCAGCTTTCCCGTTTTCGTGCTTACCGTTTGGCGAGGCATTCTCAGTGGCGGTTGGCTCATCTGCGACGTCTTCAACGCGAGCCTTCTTCTCGGCACGCTCCTCCGACTCCGACTTCTTTGCAGCAACGGGAGCGGATGCCCCGTTGGTAGCGGCAGGAGGCTCATCGGCTTTACGTTTTTCGCCTGCAGCCGCTTCGGCGACGTCGCTGACTTCAGTCTTACTGGCGCCGTTGATGCCCGCGGGCTTGTCGTCGGCAGCATTGTCAGTCATAGGAACATCCTTTGGGGTGGAGACAGCAGGCGCTGAGGTTGGATCATCAGTGACGAACGCATTCTCGTCCTCATTCTTTGGCGTTTCCTTTGGCTCTTCTTCGAGGTTGAGCACGGGTCGTGGAGTGCCACCTGCAGGTGTCACGTTGTTGACGGGTGTCTCTGGTACAGACGCGACCTCGACGGGCTTCGGCAGGGCGCTGAGACCACCGGCTCCGTCAGTTGGCTTGGTCTCGTCCGGCTTGGCGGGTTCCGAAGGAGTTGTTGTGGTGTCCAAAGTGGGAGCGCCGGCCTCTGCCTCGGGGGCCGTTGGTTCAGGTGCGCCGACTAGGGCATGTCAGCTCAAAAGTCCGTGTGTAATCGCAATGATGAGCCACGAAGGTCGGAACAGCCATCGCGAACAAGTCAATTGCGAAGAGCTGCATCGAACGCGACGGAAACGAGGCCATTGAGATGGCTGGCGATGGGACATACCTTTGTCTATAGCTGGAGCGATTCCGTCCGACATGACGATGACGTAACAATTGTTGTCGCTAGTTGACTCTAGCTTATAAGCGTGTGTTTGCGCGACACGGCGAAGTCAATAATAGATACGAGAGATATTTGCGATAATTTCTGAGTCTACAAGAGTGAGGAGGCTTCACAATGTTGATGTAGGAAGGAGGTCAAAGTCGGGGAACGAGACACGAAGAAGAGTGAGGTTGGCAGAGGACGGCACGAGGCAAGTCACGACGGTCGGTTCCACAAAGCCATGTCCATCCACAGCTACCTTACCTTGCCTAGGAACAGAAGCAGCATAGACACAGAGAGAGAAGTCAGAAGCAAATTGGTAAGGCATGGGTAGCTCCGAGGCGGAGGCGGAGGGCGCACAAACAGCATCGAGGTCCCTCGCCCGCGGGGAACGAGTGACGAGATACTTGGACGGGATGAGCAAGGGAATTGGAAGAGGAGAACGCAGAGCACGCATTGGGCCAAGGAAAAGCGCCCTTTCGTCACTCGACTGCGACTCTGTGGACTGTGAGGTTAGCCCAAGGAACACCCGTACTTGACGGTGTGAACTCTGGCGATCGGGACGGACTTGGTTGTCATCTCGGATTGGCTTTTGGTCTCTGGGTCAAGGATCCCAGTTCCTAGTCCTTTTTTCCCAGCTGCATTTGCGTGCTTTGCGGGGAACAAGAGGGAGCTTTGGTGGGTCGGGAGCTCCTCGATGGAACCACAAGCTTCAATTGTCAGCCACCGATCTGGAAAAACAGAGGACTTGAGGGGGTGGACCGCCGGAACCAGTGAGACACAGGATGGGCTTAGCACCGGGACTTGATTTTGCTGGGGAAGTGGACGCGAGGTTGGCGGAGAGGGAGAGAAGCTCTGTGTTCAGTACCTAACAGACGGTAAATGCCCAGTGATGCAAGGAAACGTCCTTGTTCAATAACATTCAGCCGTGGTTAATATCGAATAGTCGGTCAGTAACTCAACAAAAAGACCTCTAGTAACCAGCAAAGCCTCTGCTGTGTCAAAGGCTGACCAGCATGACGCAGAATTGACAATCGCAAGCCCTGCAACCTGCAAGTCATGTCATGGTCCAAAATCACCCATGTTAGCAGATCGGCATCGGCCAACCCAAAGCTTGTACCTCACCAGCCACAGCAAGTCGCGCACAGCCACAACCAATTCAGGGGCAGCCATCGTGAGCTTAGTCACCCCTGTCCATCCCCAATCGCCAGCTTCAAGGTGTCCCCTTAGAGTGGCTTGACGTGAATAACGACGAGACATCCAACAAACGCGATTCCCCAAATTCCCACGCTCATTTTGTCGTTCGCGACCGAACCTTGATCTTTCTTCTCTTTAGGTCGCTTCTCATTTAACATCCTTCTTCGAAACGATACCCCCCTTCTAATCGCCCGCCATGGTCGCAAATACGAACAAGTACTCGGTTATCTTGCCAACCTACAATGAGCGCAAGAACCTGCCCATCATTACCTGGTTGTTGAACCGCACCTTTACTGAGAAGTTAGTACCATCTTGCCTGCAAATCTTGAAGGCGAAAGGCTAACCCAGACAGCAACCTCGATTGGGAACTCATCATTGTCGACGATGGCTCCCCCGATGGAACCCAAGAAGTTGCCCAACAACTCGTCAAGGTCTACTCCCCCCACGTTGCCCTCAAGCCCCGCGCTGGCAAACTCGGTCTCGGAACAGCCTACGTCCACGGTCTCAAGTTCGTCACCGGCAACTTCGTCATCATCATGGACGCCGACTTCTCGCACCACCCCAAGTTCATCCCTGAGATGGTCGCTCTCCAGGCCAAGGGCAACTACGATATCGTCACCGGTACTCGTTACGCTGGAAACGGCGGTGTCTTTGGTTGGGATCTCAAGCGCAAGTTCGTCAGCCGTGGCGCCAACTTGTTCGCCGATACTGTCCTCCGCCCTGGTGTGAGCGATCTCACAGGCAGCTTCCGACTTTACAAGCGTGCTGCGCTGGAGAAGGCTATTGCCAGCACTGAGAGCAAGGGATACAGTTTCCAGATGGAGCTAATGGTGCGAGCGAAGGCTATGGGATGCACTGTCGCTGAGGTTCCCATCTCTTTCGTCGATCGTCTTTACGGAGAGAGCAAGCTTGGTGGTGATGAGATTGTTCAGTATGCCCAGGGTGTCTTCAACCTGTGGCTCAAGGTCTAAGAATGGAATGACATGCACAAAAGGGACACATCTTGTTGGATGGAGGCGTTTGGGGAAGTATAGTACCGTTTAATCTAATACCACGTTTCTTCGTCATGATGCCCTCTTCGAATGACCCAGGAGTCCTATCTAACTCGGCGCCTTTACCTACATATTACGACCTCCGGTAACCATGATGGTCTGACCTGATACATACGAAAACAATGGACTTGCCACAGCCAGAACAGCGCTCGCAGCCTCAGTCGCAGTACCGGCTCTCCTCAGGGGAATATCTGCATGGGCATTATCCCCGGCCGCCTGCTGCTGCTGCTTTGTTGGAATACCCAGTGCAATTTTCTCACCATCTGGTCCAGTAACAAACGCACCATCTTCCTTGGCTGCCGTCAATCTTGTGAGAATATGTCCAAAGGCAACAGTGTTCGCTCTCACGCCGAAGGAAGGACCCCACTCCTTTGCGATTGTCTTTGTGAAGCCTGTGATACCCGCCTTTGCAAGAGAGTAATTGAGCTGTCCCGCATTGCCGTGCACTCCAGACGTAGATGAGATATTGACGATACAACGAGGAGCGCCATCGCGTACACGGAAGTAAGGCGCTGCTGCGCGGACGAGAGTAAAGGGGGCAGTGCAGTGAAGGGCGAGAATGGTGTCCCATTGTTTATCTGTCATCTTGTGAATGACACCATCCCAAGTATAGCCCGCGTTATTGACGATGATATTGATCTTTCCGTCACCAAAGTCTGCAGCTTTCTTGATCAGATCGTTGATGTATTCTGCCTTGAGAATATCTCCGGGCACAGCTATAGCCTGGCCGCCATTCTTGTTGATATCATCAGCAACAGCCTTGCACTTTTCTATTTGAGCTAGAGTTAGATACCAGTGTTTTGTGAGCAAAGAATAAGGCCACTAACCCGCATCGATATCTGCAACAACAACTTTCGCGCCCTCTTTAGCGAAGAGCCTGGCAGCTTCTGCACCAATTCCTTGGCCACTACCTGTGATGATAGCTACTTGGCCAGCAAGTAGACCTTTGGGGTAGTTGAGGTGACCAGCGAGTTGACTAACACGGTCCGACATGTTGATTTACTGTGTGGTGTTTTTAGGCTATTAGAGTAAATTGTTGGAATACAGAACAGGACCAGAAATCATGGACATTTCCCCAGATTCAGGTCCTTTAATGACCCTGGAGATCGACGAGATCGACGTATTTGAGCCGAGGCTCAATGGCGGTATGTGGGGTAGCTCCGGGCTTGACGGGGATAACCTCGGCGAGCAAAAAGATTCTGACCTTGACTAGGGTTGTCAAAAATAGCCAGCCTAGATATCCACAAAACCTGCACCGAAAATGCCTAGAACGCCTCCAGGTTGCCTAAACATTTTTATCACCTTGAAAGGAGGTCCTGGGCTTTTTTTTGGCCGCCTGGAGACGTAATACATCGTAATTTATACCTAGGTTGAATTCCGGTATAATGTGTATGGATATATCATTTCGGCACCGAGATGGAAGCAGTCACCATCTCAATAAATTGTATATGCAGAGTGCTGCTCCAATCTGATTATACTTTCTGAAATGTACCAGCTGCACCATGTCTGCAATTACACTTCGTGGAGAAGCTTTCTGGGTTTGCACACTTTCTCAAAAAAATGATCTTCAGAGTTTATATAGAAATAAGAAAAGCTTCTCAGAATTCTTATAAATTTAGGACTCACTACAATAAAAACCTTCTGAAATCTTGAAAGCTTTAGATTCCTTTGGTCCAGGTTCATCAATCCGGATTCTTCCATTAACTCGAAGCACAACTATTCATCATGTCGACCAACTCCAGAAGGCGCAGTCTGATGGATCTTCCAGTTGATGTGATTCTGTGCATCCTAGATCACGCGAAGCTCCACGCCTTGTTTTTCCTCTCACAGACCTGTAAGACTATGCAGCGCCTAGCGAAGAGGGACTTCCGCACCTTTGCCAACACCAACGCTCAAGGCAAAGCCGACTTCTTGCTTGGTCTCGCATACGTACTGCCGGACCTCTCTTTCTGCCGGCAGTGCTGTAAGCTTCACACAGTCAACGAAGTCAACCGTCACGTCACAGAAATCCCCCTCCAGTGTCAGGATCTCTCGATCAACCATCGGCGCGGTTGGGTCAGTTACGATATTCAACACGAGCACGTTCAACTTGCCCTAAAATGTAGCCGCCTTGGGGGATTGCATAGATATGCACCTGCACGAATTATGCAGCCCTATTACCAATCACACTTGTGCAGCGATTGGGGATCATGGGTGAACTTCTCTGCCACGCCCGAGATTAAAAATGGCCGTTTTCTCCTACATGAAAAATGGCAACTCAAGGCCACCCTCAAACCATCACCCCGGTCCTCGAGCTTTAACGTCCCTATCTGCAAGCACATGGATTTAATGGCTCGTAGGCCGGTCATTCGTCCTTCTGCAAGCTTCCCGGTTTCATCATGGCATTTAACACGCCTTGTAACGGGAATTGAGGATTTGGGACAGGTGCCAAAGCGCTCACCTCGTGGCTCTTGCAAAGCCTGCTCGACAAGTTACCATTGCAGTGTCTCCAAGGAAAATGGAGTTGTTATAAATGCAACGCACGACTACGGTTCATTCAGTTCACTGGATGAGTGGGAGAGGCGCCGTCGAATAAGACACGGAGCTTGGACTGCAAGCACGACGGAATTTGTTTTCGTTGAAAACGCTTCGGGGGACTTTGACGGTCACTGAGCCCCAAATTTCGGGATGTCTAACAGCGGCTTTTGCACTTGATATATCACTTGGCTTTAAAATATTGGTTGGTACACTTCAGGAAAGATGTGTTGTCGGTGTATCGCGTCTGTGAAACGCAAGAAAACTTAGGACCGTTGTCCTAATGGATGAAAAGACTTAGATAAACTTGATGTATCTTATTTAGACTTTAGACCAGTTTATTTTGGCACCCTAGTTCAGCATCAGAAGTTTTATTGCTCCCTGAGGGCATAAGACTTCAGAGAGGCAAGCATATGCTTCGGAATGGACTCCCCAAATCTAGGGAAACAAAGATTGTGTCAACTCAAATGCAGGCAACCTGAAAGTCAAAAACACAAAAAGGAGCAAATTTTGTGAGCCTGTACGAAATTATTTAGTTGTAGCGAACCAGTCACCAATCTCCAGCAAAACTTCCCACCCATCTACTGTGTCCCTTCACAGACCTCCAGGGTGCTGGTCATCTGCCCACGGCAGGCCAACCAAGCATCCCCGATCCCACAATGTTGCAATCACATACGCTCTTATAAGCTTTGCTATTATCGCAAACTCCAAGGAACAGAACCTTCCAGAATCAGTGGTATTTGCGATTCTTACACCCCTTGACACGCGAAGTAAACCCAAGCTTGGTCCGGCCGAAACAGTATAGACAGAGACCTTTTGCCTTAACTTCGTTCGCGAGCTTGTGGACACGCTGTTCTTCGATTGCCACTGACAAAAATTAGTTTTTAGTTGACGTGAATGATACATGCAAGACCCGCCCTGATAACATAGGTCACGTCAGGGGGCGGGAAGTTTGTCATTTGATGGATATCTTACAGCAAAGTCGAAGCCCAAGCACCTTGTCGGGCATGCTCGCGACGTAGCTCAAGTGAGAAGGTTGCAACTGCTTGACGAGTTTCTTGCTAAAAGTGAAGAAAGCATCAGAGTTTTGCATATAGTAAGCGGCAGTTGTGAGTTGCCACGTCTCTTCAGGATCATCTGCCCAAGCATACTTCGCAAACCAGTATACCGAAGCAAAGGTAAAGCGCGAGACCATATCGTACTTGTCAACAAGAATTGAAATTCTCTGGATATCTTCGGGGTCGCAGTCTTGCGTCGAAGGGTTCGACCCGTAAAGCACGAGGATAGTGTTGTCGAAAGCGATAGGATCATCATCGGGGAGCTCAAGAACCATCTCGGGATCTCCAGGCTGTCGACTGCGCAGGCGATCGCCTTCTTCAAAGTTTGGTCCAAACATTACTGCAAACACGGGCGATATCTCGCACAGAAAGGCCGACGCAACTCTGAGGAGAGTTCTGTGGGGACCAACGGCGAGGATTAAATCGCCTCCTGGTATCAAGTCCCGAACAAATGTGTGCTGGGCCACAGTCTCGGTGGCCTCCTCTGGGCTCGACATGACTGATTGGTCTGGGGTGAGATCCATTTGCGACCAGGCGTAGCGGGCACCTTGCAAACAAAAAGAAGAAGAGGTGTCTGTACTGCTTGGTGAAGCAAAATGTTCAACAGGGCTCATATTTTTGGAGTCTGGAAGAGAAGAAAGCTGCTTGCAGATATGGTAGCCAACTCTTAGCCAAATCCAAGGACACAGTCTTATAATTGAGTGGACTCCCTAGAGGAGAGTGATTCATGGCCATCACCGACCTCAGTGTCGTAGCATCACTTCCTTGCATGCTCTGCGCTTCACTTCGCGACAAGGCAAGAACCGTGAAAATGTACAAGAATTTACATGGGCAGTTTTGCTGGTGATTGGTGAGGTCTATTGCATGAATGGTTGGCTACAATTGAACAATTTCGTATAGGCTTGCGATTTGCTCTTTTTTGTGATTTAACTTGCATTTGAGTTCTCACAACTTGACAAAGTGAAGTCGTGAGTTGTTGTCGCTCAAAAGTATTTCCCGATAATTATCCGAACACCCCATGATACAGCAACATCACAGGCTTCCCTTCATCAAAGGTCATCGATAATTAATCAAATACGAGGCCATGAGTGAACCGCAAAGAACGGGGAGTCAAGGGCACTCCAGAAATAAGTCCATCACCAAGAGTACGCCTCAAAATGATTCCTGTGGTCGACGTTGACGCTGCATGATGCGGGGCTTCTCATGTCTCCAAATGAGCATCGTTAACATGAGCGATACCGGTGCGACACGGCTAACTCTGTCTCAGCCCGACCGAGATCCTCTACAAAAGGACCTCTCGATCTTGACGAGTGAGTAAAAGATTGCCAGTTAGTTCATGACTCGAGGTTGACACCTTACGTACAGTGGTCCGTTACTGTCACCTCAACAAGCGACCCCTCAGCGAGTGGTTACGCATCGCAATAGGATATCATCGCCACACCCGCGCTCATCTACAGCGACTCCAGTCTCGCAACTTGGAGAGGCGAGACCTAAAGACTTTTCATTTCTTTTAAGGCCGGAAATCTATCATCCTCTGACGCCTCTCAACGTCCCTGTCGCATTTCGTAACCCACAGAAGCAGCCCAATCCCGAGGCCCCCATTGAGGAGCTCCTTGCCAGCGGTCACTTCAGAGCAGCAGCCATTGCTGCTGTTCAAGAACTCACAGGATCCGGAGCCAGCGGTGGAATAAACCCCACGGATTCGAAGAGGATATTTGAGCTTCTTTACACCCGACTGGCATGCCTTACCCTGATTGATGCGACTCCCTTGGCTGCTCAGGAGGTCAAAGCCTTGGAAGATCTCAACGACATCAGGAGGTATGTAGACGAAACTACTGGGGAACACCTAGTACCCTGGGAACTTAGGGTTCTCAATGTACGTCTTCAGTCACTTGGCTTCGGCGATTATCGCCGAGCTGTCATGAGTTACCACGACCTGGCTCGCGAAGCTCGTGATCGTATCAGCAAGGCGGCAGCGCAACACCACAACTCCGCGAGAGAGCTCTGGAAAGCTCGTCTTTACGATCTTGGTATCCAGGTTGCCGGAGCTCTGATTGAGCTCGAAGATCTGACAGGCGCAGCGCATCACCTCAGCACCCTACGAGACCGAGGTGATGGCAAGATGGCACTTACCAAAGCACTCATGTGGCTTCACTTGGGTGATGTAGATAGCGCAAGGTCCTGCGCACGTCAGGCCATGGAAAACGATGAAAATGTCGAGAAGCTAATCCTGGCACTCTGTGATATGGCAGATGCAGAGTACGAGACAGCCCTTGAAGCTTGGAAGGAACTGAAGGAAAGTCTGGACGACGAGATGGTCGGCGTTAACACAGCCGTATGCTTGTTATATCTTGGTCGGATGCAGGAGGTATGTTCATCTGTGACACATGCGAAGACCAGCGTACTAAACTTTGTTAGGGACGCGCAATATTGGAGGGCCTTGTGGATTCTGGCTTATCATCTCATACGCTGTTATTTAACCTATCGACTATGTACGAGCTGTGTACCGAGAGGCATAAGAACTTGAAGCTCAAGCTTACAGAGAGGGTCGCTGGCTTGGGAGCTTCGACTGCAGGCTGGGAAAAGACGAACAGCGATTTCAAGCTATAGTTATATAATCTGAACTGATATATCATTTACTTGAGTACCACTTAGACAGGTCCCAGGGCAAGAAGGACTTACGATACTAACGTAGGGTGCCAAAATAAACTGGTCCAAAGACCAAGATATACTAAGTTTACCTAGGTATTTTAATCACTTAGATGAGAGATCCTAAGTTTCCTTGCTTCCCTTTGCGTGCTTAACTTCAGTGATGAGGTACTGCCCAGCCAACGGTTGGGCTCTGATGGGTCTTTAGCTTTCTCCGCGACTATTTTTATACAGTAGCAGTAAATGAGTGACCTTTCTTTTGACTTTTCGTCTCCATGATTCTCTGTCGGTGCCTTCTCATTGTTTGACTTCTGAGTGACATGCACCAGGTTGAGGTTCTTCATGGCTCACACCAAAGATGGGAGAATACTGGCCTATTAATATCAGCAACCGAGAATTCAAAGTATTTCTCCTTACTACCTTATTGCTCTCTCTTCGACTGTCTTTATGATAAAGTTCTGTGCAGACTTCTCGGGTAATTTGTACTTGCCCTGTCTCTGTCCTCTTTCACAATCGCCCATGCAGAATTTTCTCCTGGCTGTCCATTCCCTGATTCTTCTCTCTCACACAATCATTGGTCTCCCTGAAGCAATATATTTTATTACCTAGCACTTTGTTCGGTCATTTCATCTGCCTGAGTTGTAGCGAGCACTCCGTCCTTTCCTCTTTTATCCTCCCACGAGCCCTGCCGTTACCCAGCCACATTCCCAGGTCACATATATATCTCCTGGCATCTCTCAACCATCGTCATGCCAATCCCAACTCCCAATCCTGAATCCTCTTCCACACAGCCAGACTCAAACCAGACCATGCCAGACCAAGAGGGTATCAGCCTGGCTGATAGTAGGGAACCTCTTGCTTGTTCCTTCTGTTTTACTGACGATACTTTAGGAACTCCGGAGTGCGAGCAAGACATAATAAGCGACGGTAATCTTGTACTCGTCGTCGGACCTGATGAAAAACGGGTTCGGATCACAATTCAGGCTGCCCGCGTGTGTTCACGTCCTATTGCAGACAAACTTGATCAACACAATATCACTGGCGCCGACAATACGGGTCGGGTTTACGAGCTTAGACTTCCCGACGACGATGCTACCGCGGCTCGAAATGCATTCGGCAGCCTCTATCCTGGCAATCCCCATACGGACGATCTAATGCCAGCAGAGATCTACGATGTGGTCATGTTTGCCAGGAAGTATGAGATGATTCCCGAATTCAGGAGGGTTGCTCCAAATTGGTTCTGTCCAAGATTTTGCGGCAGCCACTTTCATCCTGTGCATCTGTTCTTTGGTCTGGAAGACTGTTGGTACCTAATGATGGTAGCGCACTACATGTCTCTTGAAGATGCCGATGCGCCCCCTTTTCTACGTTTTTCATTCTCCAATCTGAGCGAACGACTGGTGGGACGAGAGCCCATATTATAACGCCCGCTTACGACGCCCGGTGCTACATGGCCACGGTATTGAAGTCGATATCTACAGTAAGACATGATCCCTCCTTCAAAATACATAACTGACTTGAATCGAACCTAGACTCGGTTCGTGAGGCCAGGCGACACTATGAAAGGGACATGGATCAACATAGTCACTTTCGCTGTATGGTAGTTGCTGCACCATGCACCCAACCAATATTTAGATGGCGTTACGGAAGCTTCTACTTGTGTCGGCTCTGAGAATAGAGAACATGAATTTAATTGTTTTGGTGGTTTTCAAGACGACTTCAAGTCCATGAGTACCAAAATATTCATAGAATATACCAAGGGTTGGAGGAAAGTTCAAAATGGGTCAAAGTCAGGTTATTCTTCTTCTTTCATTTTGACTTCAATAAGCAAAAGTTTGGTCTTTCTTATTCTTAAAATACTTTTTTAAGGTGTAAATTCTTAGTCACTTTTACTGTCTTCACGGTAAGCGATGTAAGGTGAGGCTGAACACAGAGTTCGGCTTCATGATAGCAATTACAGTTGGAGAATCTAACTCGAACTGGTACAAAACAAGTCGCGTCCAATTAGTCCATTTATTGAGGTAGCCTGATTTGAAACGCTCTATTTTCCTTTTTCTTCTTCCCAGAGACTGGCACTCATCTAAGGTTTCCCTTATGCCAGTTGATGCGTTGGAAAATGACGATCAGGATAGCTGCACCCTGCACGCTGCTGGGTGAAAGATTCGGTTGCGTGAGAAAAGCAGAACAAGCACAAGCCCATCTCAGTTCTGGACCTGCTCGTCATCGCCAAGTAGGTGCTGCGCAGTTCTTCAATAGCCACTGAGATGAGTATTGTCAGTATCTGTGCATATGCTGTAATATTTCTGTAACTTACTTCCAAGACGGAGACCGGTATATTTGTCATGAAAGCTGCCTATGAACCTTAGTAGGCTAGTCTTCATCTGTAGTATAGACTTGGTTATGTCGAAGAATGCCCAATCGATCTTAAGGATATATGCCACGATTAAGGTATTCCAAACATGTTTGGTAATATCCGAAATGTTTCTCTTGACGGCGTTACGAAGCCAGAATGATGCGAAGATTGCGATACGCTCAACCATCCCGTACTTCTCTGCAAGAATTGCGATCTCTTTGACTTCGCCCTTCGAGAACCGCCTGGCATTTGGATCTGAGCCATAGAGGGTGCGCAGTACCTGCACCATCGGCTGTTCCTTATCTTCGGGGAGGGCGATCTCAACGGGGACATCATCATCACATTTGTTTGCAAGAGCTTCCCCTTCTTTCATTGGTGCATCGAACATAGCTCGGAAAATGGGCGAGATGTGTTTGAGGAAATGCGAAGAGACCTGAATCTTGTGCTGGCTCGGGCCAACCACCAGCATAACATCGCCGTCGGTAACGATTTGGGTAACAGAATCTGCTACTTGAAAGGTCAGCCATTATCAAGTTTGGATGATATCATACCACTGTAACATACAGGGAACATCACCTTTGTCGTCGCTGAGAACGGAAGGTGAAGTGTCCATCTTCGCGGATGCGCCTGTTGAAGAAGATGAGGGAAGATGGAGAGCAGAGAGAAATACCATTTGGCAAGATCTCCTGGTTCTCCGGGCTTGCACTTCTTCCTCAAGGCATAAGAAGAAGTTGGTTCAGTCTGGGCACACTCGGCAGATGCCGGCAGCTGGCAGTGAATCACTGCCTGAACCCCAGGCTTGACTGGCCCTTCGATCTCAGATATTTTGCCAAATCATGTTGAGTTGTAAGGTGGAATGACAATCTCTGAATTAAGCAATCACAAAGTTGGAATCATTTTGTTGCTCTGTTCTTACCACTGCCAACAGAAGTTATGACAAACTTGGTATAAACCAGCTTTCCGTCGCTTGCTCTGCCTTAGGTATCGGTTTGCGTGAGGCCATCACCAAAAGACTCCGTGCCTACATCATGTAGGTTTTCTTCGGAACAATCCAAACATCAATCAGTTTGGCAATTTAGCAAGAAACAAAATTGTTGTCGCAAAATACTGCACAAACAAGGAGGTCAACAAGATTAGCAAACTTACAGCGACCGTCTATAAATAAAAGCCAGCGCCCTCGCTCGGCATTGTTGATTACCCCCTTTCCTCATTTCCAGACTACCAAGATATCCTGGAAAGTTTCTCTGACTTGTATTATATTAAAGTCTTATATAATTCGTTCCTCTTTGCCGTTGCAAGGTATGAAAGATGTGACACTCCTGCTTGAGCCACCGACAATAAGAGACCACGAGATGGCCTCTCCTTGGTATACAACCCTTAGAGTACATGACACATTGGGCATCAGTATATTATAGAGTTGATGTTATGTTGTCAGCTGGTACTACACAGCAGTGGCGTATGCATCGGTAGCGAAACTTTCACGACATATCTCGAGCCGTTGACACAACAAACGTCTTCGGCTTCATTCTTCACCACTCAAAATGGACAACGGTATGCGCCTTGCTTCCCCCGTATCTGACGATGCTGACCTCTTTCAGATCTCATCCTCATACCCAACGGGAAACTCATCCTCGTCCTCGACGAAGGACGACTAAGAATCCGTACTAGCCCAGAATTTCTCTGTCTTATATCCTCTGTATTCTCGACGATGCTTTCCAGCAACTTCGCAGAATTGGACGTTCTATAGTTTCTTGCTCCCTATTATTCATAATCCAAGTCTCCGTATAACTATAACAATGGAAGGCAATGAGGTACAAACACATCAAACCAATCATTCCCGTTGCCTCATCTTGTGCTCAGGCTGGAGAGACTTGCGATGGGAAATGGGTCAAGTTGGCCTGGCCATCAACAACACTCAGGAGGCTCTTTTCCGGCGCTGCAACCAATGGAAGTCCGTTCTCTGAGGTACCTGCTGTTCATATTTGGTTTCTGCTGTCCCACTTATCATATACCATGTTCGCTGGCAGGTGGCAGTCACTGGCAGCCAACACTCAGCAACTGTTCATGAACCCGGAACGACGGAGCCTACAAATTCTCAATTATTCTCGGTAGGCACCCAGTATATCTTCCTTTCACTCTTAACCTTTCGTCCTGTTTTCTTCTTCCTTACTTCAAGAAAAAGTTCGCCTATCTTCAACCAATATCACAACATCAAAGCAACACCTACACAAGCATATAAACTATACATTGAGACCATGAGTGGAAACTCGGACGAAAACATGTCTTCAGCTTCAGGTATGTTACAATGTCGCCCGCTTCCGGGTCTGTTCTGATACTTAGTAGAGGTCAATGTTCCTGGTGAAGTCATTATTCCCAACGGAGACGTGATTCTTGTCGTCGGCCCAGAAAAGCTTCGAATCCAGGTCTCCTCTCATTTCCTGACTCTCGCATCCCCGGTTTTCGACGCGATGCTGAACCTCAAGTTCGCTGAAGGCATCAAACTTCACGAGAGTAACGAGTTGCCAGTCGAGATCAATCTCCCAGAAGACGACGGTATGGCGACTACCCAAGCGTTGCGAACTCTCCATGGGTCAGACCCAGAGATGTTATTCCTCGACCCTTATGATATCCAGAAGGTCTCCATTGTCGTAGACAAGTACGACATGTCGGCACGTTTTGCAATGGCTGCTACCGGCTGGATGAATTGCGAGCCTACCAATCTGGATCAGGCGTGGAAGCTGATGACGGCCTCATACTGGCTCAATCTCCAAGATTCGTTTCGAGCCATGAGCAAACACGTCGTGGTCAAAATGAACCACGCACAGATCTTCCGTCTCGCCAACGAGACCTTCGATGTCACTTTGGGTCTGAAGCTAGGCAGTGAGTCCTTGCCAAGATACATCTCTGATCTGGTTGTGATATGATGCTGACCTTTTTGAACAGTGGCCCTCCTTCTCTTGCATCATGCACTCTCACAGCGCATGGCGCATCCGAAAGGAGGGCTATGCCTACGCTGCTTCAAGATTACAGCAGACGATCCCGTGGGAATGCAGCCAGGCTGCTCCACTCCATTCAACCACCGCTCGGGTTGATCAGTTCAGCCTGAGCACTGGTAGATGGAGGGGAGCCTGGCCGTATGCCAGAACATCGACGGGGAGGTGTGGATTGGGGAGAAAGTTTCCTACTCAACGACGAAAACGATGAAAACGATCATGACTCCACGGTTAGGATTGGATCTTTAATACAAGTGGCGAATAAGCATCCTGTTGGCATGTATATTTTCCAGCATGTTGCTTATTTTGTCAACCCTCTAGCCATGTTGTTAAATGCTTGTGATGAAACGTTTTGTTTTCTCCATGGACATTGGCTTCTTAGCCTTATACTGCGACGTCGGAAGCTTGCCTATTGTTTCATTATGGTTATGGACCCCAATTATTTGATATGTACCAAATGCCATCGGCCGTATTACTCTCTTCTATCTTGGAGCTCTTAACATTAGACCTCTCCCTTTCTGACTTCATCCGAGGAGGCATTAACGTTCTGACACTTCAGACAGCTTGTAAGACTTCCTCATTCAGTATTTCCATGTGTTCATTCTACCTGACAGTAGTTAAGCTGATGGGTTTAGGACAGAAAGGGGAGTCAGTATCCGAGGGCTGCCGCTGTTGGTGTTGATAGCTTGGTTCACAACAAGACTGCCGCTTTCATGTGCCTAGGTACAGAAGCCAGTGTGGAAAGCTTTTCTGGCCTCCTTTTTGTCTGTGTACAAGTGGACCACGTATTCTTGCTCACATATCCTGAAGGGATGGACTGCGGCTTACACAACATCACGTGGAAATCGGTGTCTAAAAGAACCTGAACATCTGGGGCGAGTCTCTATTCTACGATAGATAACTATTAAATTAGATTATTTATTATATAACTAAAATCTTCCTTGTATCTCCATGTTCTTATTATTCACGTGTTCCCGAAATCTTCATCAATCATTCAATCGAGTGTATCCTCGTATCGTCGAGATCGTAACTTGGCGGGCTTTGCTTTCTAATTTCACATGGTTTGTAGCGACTCTTTCGTGATGTTGGACGCGAGTTCCGCTTTTTCTTCTTTGATAGAATATCCCTCCCTCTACTGTAGCACCCCATTTAAGTGCAAGTGACATAGTTGTATCGCCGCTGTCTGTGTGGTCATCTTGAACGTTTTGTGGCAACTGGGAATGCCCCTTTTCTTCAAGCTCATCTCATCGCGAGTTTTAACGTTCACCGCAACAAACCAGTGGGTCTTGATGCACATATTTTGAATGCCGTTTGACTTTTCTATGTTCATGCTTGGCCATCATTTCACATGAGGAAACAGAACGCAAGCCAGTCTGGTCACGCAACCAGTACGCGGCAATCAACATGCGCCAAATATCCTCAGTTGAGGTTGGGATGTTTAACATCCAAACAGTGTTCGCCATCGAGAATTAGGCAATGAGTTACATATTTCGGTAAATCTCCTGATTTCACGGCCCCCATGATCGGAAACTTCTTCATCCTCCTTAGAGGTTTGATCGATAAATATGAATCTCGGAATGAACATCGGTGCCGCGAACAGCTGGGAGAGGGGATGGAACGCCCTTTTACAGGTCCTGAAGGCATGGTTGCTCCTTATCCTGTCAAGTCTTGAAACAATTCCAGCTAGTTGACCCGACAGAGGGCTACTCGCTTGTGTAGCTTGTGTTTCCATTGTTGAGACCTTTTTCTCGGGCGTAGCAGAGAAGTGTATGTATGGCATCCCAGGGCCGACGCAGGTAATTAGATCTTCCCATCACATCAAACAGCTTCTATCAACTCTGAGCGTGTCCATTATGCAGATCATAGTATTTGGGTTGACATTGGCCGTTGACGGCTCGATCTTGACGAGTTTGCCAGCATGATATTAAGGGCGACATGACGTCTTTGTGAGCTTATGATTATTTTATAGTTTGAGGTTTTAGACTTTGTTTCAGCACTTCGCATTAATCTTTCGCTGTTAACACGATAGCATTTATCAAGGACTAGTTCATTCGCTATGAGAGACCGTTCAAGATCACAGCACCAGGTGCCGGCGTGGGTGCCGACACCCGGGCTGTTGAGCCACGAATGTTCGGGTGGCAGCAACGAAACAATTGAGGCAAAGCCCGATAGTTTCATTTCGGTACGCATTTGCCAGCCTGTGTCATATAATTCTCTGATGCCGAGTCTGAATCGAGATACTGAAAGCGCGGTTTGCGTAGCGTGACTCCTCACTTCGTGGCATGTTGCATTTACGACTGTATAATACGGAACTCGGTCGACTTCATTCTTATATATGTTTTGAGACGTTTGAATAGTTTGGGCACGGGTGAGTTTATATACGATAAGGTTGGTGCGACAATAGTTGGCATTCTTTAGTCCAAGTCTGGACGCTTGTTGTATATATCTTATCTACCAGGTAAGGCCAGATGGGACGAGGGTTTCCTGAAGAAAGTCGCTTGCTTGCTTGATTGACGTTGTTGGTGAGCCCTACGGACTCGAAAGGCACTGCTCGATATACCCATGATATCCAACGAAACTTGGTGCCATTCCTCCCTGCATATGGGCTTACCACAGATGCCGCATTGTGAAGCGACAACCGGGCTGCCGTTCGACGAAGTTCTCTTTGGCTGTAGAAAAGCATCCAAGACAGAGGCCAATGTCCACGTTGTTGGTGAAGTTTGCGAGCCGCACAGATTCGATGGCCACTGTTCTAATCAGTACTGCTATAATGACCTTGTCTGAAAGATGACTTACAGGCCAACCTCAAACCAAGTTTCTCGTCAGGCGTTTCCAGGGCATACTTTAGAAGAGGGGCATCGTTGCGAAGAAAAAACTGGCTGATCTGGAAAAACTCCTTTTCCACGCGGAAAAAGTAGGCGGCCACCAGTAGGTCCCAGGCGGCCTGGCGGTCTGGCTGGCTTGTTGTTGCCGCTGGGTAACCTAGCCAGATGGCCGCCATCGGACGGAACCTCTGGACCATGTCGTATTTGTCTGCCAGGACAGACACGTCTCGGATGTCCCGAGGCTCAGCAGTGAGACACTCGGGGTCTGACCCATAGAGCGCCCGGAGCGCAATTATCATTGCGCCCGGTTGCT
This sequence comes from Fusarium sp. NRRL 25184, assembly GCA_013755755.1. Taxonomy (NCBI): domain Eukaryota; kingdom Fungi; phylum Ascomycota; class Sordariomycetes; order Hypocreales; family Nectriaceae; genus Fusarium; species Fusarium sp. NRRL 25184. The sequence goes on from JABSSZ010000261.1 coordinate 63,096, forward strand.
CGTCCGGAAGCTCGATGGCGACCGGTTCCGTTCCATCGAAGGAACGGACCGCCTCGCCCTCGAGCATCGGTAGGGCCAGCATCCGCTCAAATACGGGTGAGATATGCTTCATAAATGAAGCAGTGACCTCAACCGCTGTCCTGGACTTGCTCAGCATGAGAATGACATCGCCGCCGGGAATAACGGTGACGCATTCTTCTCACATCAAGGTTAGTCTTCTTCCTTCAACTTGGCTTTTCGATTCACATACTGGTTTCTTGGGAGGTCTCCATTGTTAAAAAGAGAAGTCCAGGTAGTTAGAAAGATGCTCATGCAAATATCGTGAGAGGATTCGAGGTTCAAGGAAATGATTGTCCAGATATCGTTGGGGGGGTCTCTCCAGGATTCAAGATGAAATGAGAAGAGGAGAAGAAAAGAATGAGAGGAGAAGTTGGAGGAGACGAAATTATATTCGGCCTCAAGTACCAAGTGGCGGGCCCTTGGTTCATTGTTCTATCTACCAGCTGTTGCCAGCTGGCAGAACTTTTAACCATATAATATTTATATAAAGTAGTAACTTGTCTATTGTTGAAACTAACTGAGCTTTGAGCGAGAATATACTGGTATTTATACTTTTTGAGATGATGTGTTCAAGCATTGTTGCTTCCTCTTCGTCGCGATTATCGTCATTTGAGGCATGCATGAACTTCAAGATTGTCCATCATGACGTTAGGCAACTGTTTCCCCAGAGTCAATGTTGCTCTCACTAATTATCTAAGGTCTTTGGTAAAGTGTTTCATCGACTTATTGACTCATATTTTGTCACCGACGTTGTTTGATGGCTGGCTGGGTGCAATCATTCAGTGAGAGTGTCTTCATCTTCACCTTCTCTAACTGCCCTGTGTTTTTGTATGTTCGACCATCTTGTGCAAAGTAGTGGAGTGGTTTAGTTGCATCAGCAATCAGATATTTGAATCGATTTCCCTGGGGTTGTCTACTTGAGACCACTCACGCATCTTCAGTCTCAGCTGTTTGAGCAATCAACTATTGCCTTTCTCTTCTGACTGACCCTTCAGGGGTTGTCCACAACCACCGACCAAGCACTTCTTACAAGTTGCTAATACGATATGATATCAGTTTCAAGTACAATCTTGCTGTACATCTCCTACTTTCCAACGGACTCTATTGTATTTCTTTTTGCATGATTGCCAATAAGACAGTCACTGGTTGACTTTACACATGCGGAAATATGGCAGGTTTAGTCTTGTTTTATGGGCAAATCTTAGCACAAACAATGGTCGATTCTCATTACTGAGAGCTATTAGGCGACAGACAGGCTGCAAGGTGGTTTGTTTGGTCTAGGTTGTGACATAAGGCTATGTCGAACAGTCAAACAGGGGTAAATCACAAAACACAGGAATCCCGCGGCTTAGCTGGGATAGTCACCAAGATAAAAAGATAAGAACAATTGGAATAAAATTAATCAAACATCCCACTCATCACTTCGTGTTTCTAGTCTTCGTCTTGATCAAGGCCACGATAGTCTTGCTGCCTCGATGTCCAAAGCAAATAAGATATCATCAGACAGTTTGCCGCACGGCAATGCAAGGAGATCAAAATCTGCGCCTTGCCCGACTTCTAAACTCATGCTACAATTGTCTTGACTCACTTTCCTCTCATCGTTTCTCATTGTGCTTTGTTTGAGGGAGAAGATTACCTTCTGGACAATCATCCTGTTTGTCCGTTTCCTTCGCAATGACGCACAATAGACGTTTGCTTGCCCCAAATTATTCATTTCTTTTCTTAGCCTCTCTCGATTCCAATCCGAGAGCTTTCTGTCTTTTCACTGCACCGTCACCGTTAATCAGCTTGGTTCGCCGGCGAAACCAACCGCCAATTCACAGCGGCTTCACCTCCCAAACACCTTTTTCTTCGCCTTGATCTTCCAAGTTAGCAATCCATAACTTCTGACTGAAGCAAAAGGCGCCTCTCAAGTATCTATCATATCCAGCACTCCCGCCAAGCACCAGAAGGTCCACAGAGAGAAAAACCCCGCCGCGTCCTTGAAATCGAGGGTTTCGCACCAGATGGAGATGTCGTCTTTACCAGAAGCTGTCGCCAGGGCACAAGTTTACTTCGAGGGCACATCAGCAGCTTTTCACCTAATATTGAAGGCCTATGCTTTATTTGTTTCTAGAAAGGAGACAGAACACGTCCTGCGCACAGGAAGTAGGCTCTGACGTCTCCCTCTCATTTGAGTTGTTTGGTATCAAGGTTCAACTCTAATACCTACCAGCTCAGCCCTTACAAGCTTTAAAGAAAGGTTTAACTCAATACTTAGCGCTAACAAAATCCTAATAGGAGTCTGCTCATCTTATCTCCCGTCTTTTTCTTCTTCTAAACACACACCATCAACAAGAAATTTACCAATCCACTATACAAACCCAAGTTATCCAGCCAGATATCATCACCAATTCTATCTACCAGATCAGTCAGTCCGGACTCGCCAAGCCTTTCGATCAGTAGAAGACGAGAGCATTGTGTACAAAGCGCAGCCATACGAGGCATTATTGTTCACGCTTCTATGGATTATCTTGAGGTACTCTTTGAGAGACCCCTTGAGGAACTCGTTGAGGGACTCGTTGAGGGACCCGTTGAGGGACACTTTGAGGGACACTTTGAGGGACGCTTTGAGGGGGAATTCTTTGAGGAACTCCTTGTGGAACTCCTTGTGGAACTCCTTGTGGAACTCCTTGAGACATTCCTTGAGGGACTCATAGAGTTACGAGAAGCCATAGCCGATTAAAGACAGGCTTGATGCCATCAAAGGAGATGCTCCATGACATGACGAACCATGTTCCAGCACCCAAGGAAATCGATATTCGGTCTCAGGATCAAAAGCTTATGCGTAGGTTCCAACCCTCTACGCATAAATCGTACCGCTTGTTTACTGATTCTCACCTTCAGCAAGTCAAACTTGAAGCTCACTGGGAGTGGCTATTGGAAACATTTGTACGAAGCATGTATGGTTCTCCCGCGGCCAACAAGATGAAGAGATCTATCGCGAATCTTATCCTGACTTACCATCGACATCTCGGACAAGGCTTCATGCAGCTGGGCCATGACGAAAAGAAAGGCATCAGGTAGCTTGGCCCAGGTGTGTCAATGGGACACATGATCAACCAGATCAGACAATTCGATACCGTCAATCATTTCGCTTTCTCACGTGGCTCTTCCAAGCCCTGTTTCTGTGCTATCAGCTAGCTAAGATACCTATGGTGAACCTATCCCTGCTTCTTGGGACAGTGTAGAGGACATTGGAAGATCGCGGAGAGGCCCTTAAATGACAGAAATAGCATTCTTATTGGAGAATAAAAGGCACTTGATTAGAATATTTCTTATACCAACTTGTCCCGACGGACCAAGACCATCGTTACTACTACAATATATTCAACCAATTCTTTTAGGCCTTCCTTCTCGCCTTTCAAAGGACAAGTTTTCCATTGTTACATTAGAGTTGGTGAGAAAGAAAAGCGCCCGAAAAACGACAGAAATATGGGCTTTTCTAGATAGTCAACATACAGATTGATATCTGATCTAACAATAATTATATTGTATTCAAGGCAGTCTGGTAAATGGGACAATTTTTGAGACATTTTGTGACTCCCTACCTGGTATCCTTCGCAAGGTAACTAAACCAGAAGTTAGCGGTAACCCCAGTGTTATTAGAGCTGCACAGAGTAGCCTCCCCACTAAAATTTGTCTCAGTACACCTCCAGCTCAGCTCGCTTCCATCCTTATCACTCACAACTCATCATGAGAACCCGGAGATCCAATCGCACGAAGCGATACACGATAGAGAAGTACGACTTCGAAGGTAGTTCCGACGAAGAAGCTCTCGATCGCGCTTCCAAACACGCAGAACGGGATGAAAACTTTGATGAGGCTGCCGCTGCAGAAGAAAGTGCCGAAGAGCTCGCCCTTGGCCAAGAGCACGACGACAATGAAGATGCAGAGTCAGACGGGCCTGTGAGCGAACCAGATGGTGTTCTGGACAGATTTGCGCGTCAACGTGTCAAGCCTATTAGGCCCTTCAACGTTCGCGCAGCGGGCTTCGCAGGATACCTCGATCTTGAACCTGTGGCGGATGGGCGCATTGTGAGATCGTATTGGGGGCCCTACGACCGCGGTTTTAAAGGCAAGCAGCTCGTTGAGGCCTGGTACGGACGTCATGAGGATGGTGTCAAGCTGGTCACGGGTATGTTGGATCGTTGGATGGACTGGACAGTGCTTCCTCCGAAAGTTCAGGACGATGAGGGACAGAAAGATCGAGGTGTTTGGTCGCCTAATTTCTTCGAAAGGGAAGCTTACAGCGCTGAGCATTGGTATGAGCGCGTCAGGGAGAGCTTGCCAGAAGCCAACGCGATGGTACCATTGTCGGCCGAGGAAGTTCCACGATACCAGTTTAAGAGACAGCCAATGCCAGTATTATTAGGGCCGCCCACATCGCAACAAGAGGTCAAATTCGAACCTGGTGACGCATACTCATTATCTCAAAATGGCCTCCCCATGCAAAATGACGATGCGCCCTTTGGGTGGATTTTAGATGCCGGCGGTATCGTCACCGGCATGGACTGGGCACCTCTGAACAACGTCAACTCGCCGCAACTTCTCGCCCTCTGCGTTATTCCACATTCCGATCAGGAACTTTACGATTACGAACAGGAATCCTTGAATCCAGAGTTCCAAAAGTACGGCACTGTGCAGCTATGGGAGTTTGTCGGCGAGAGGCAAGAGAATGGCTTCGCTCAGCCTTCGATGCAGCCTCCAATACTGCGCAAGACGATATGTCTCGAATTCGGGCGGGCTCGAAGAGTGAAATGGAGTCCTGCATGCGGCTTCTTGGCCATTCTTTGCGACGACGGAAACGTGTACGTGGTGGAGGCTGGTGATGGCGGAGGGGGAAGTTATGGCAAGTTCAGTATCTCACTGACAACAGTCCAATTACTAACAGTGTTCAGAAAAGGTTGTGCAGCCAATAGCTGTATTTGGCTTCCCAGATGAAGACGTCAAAGCGACAGCTCTTACATGGATCAACTTCAACCGGCTGGTGGTGGGTTATACGGACGGTTCTATTGCTATTTGGTCCCTACGTCCTCATCGCCTCCTATCGCGACATCCTGTCCACCACAACATCGTAGTTGACCTCGCCTCTGGCTATCCAGCAATGCCATATCTCATTGCTTCAACCCCTGTCGGCGGAACTGTCAAGCTGCTTGACCTTCGTGCGCCAAGCTACGAGTCAACCGAAGTCCAGAACCTTACTGTCGGAACACAACCAAATCTGCTTGGATACAGCGATCACCTGCTTGGCTTCTACTCCATGTACCCATCCGCCGGTGTACTGAATACCCACATCGGCTTCATGCACCATTCGCAATTCCCGGTCGCGCGTCGCGTCTTTACCGGGGAAAGTTTCCCTTCCTGTCTCGCAGTCGGACGAACACATCCATACCTCCTCGTCGGTTCACTAGACGGCTCGCTGTGGGCTATCAATCCCCAGGTTGAACTGTTCACCACAAGACGTGAACCCACGGACCGTATCCGGGTCTTCCATCACGAGCATCGCCCCGGAAAGCTTTTTCCAGCTGAGTCACCCGCGGCGGCACGGGGAGTCTCAAGAATAGCGACAGGCTTCATATTGGAGCGCAGCCTGACTAAGCATTCAGCCCATAAACCGCCGGTCAAGAAAGGGAAGAAGCCAAAGAAGAAGGATACCGACACAGCTGTCGGCGACGACGAAGAAGAAGGGGGTGCAATCATGGATCCAACCCGGGCCATCATTTACGAGCCATTGACGAGGATCACCGTAGCCGAATGGAATCCTAACGAAGAGTATGGATGTTGGGCTGCAGTGGCGATGGGCTCAGGTCTGGTGAGGATCACCGATCTTGGTTTGACAATAACAGAAGAGCAAGACAATTAGTCCATGAGACACTGAGAGCCCATAATGGTGTGGTGGTAGTCGAAAGCCTTGGCCATACCGTAAAAGTGTGTAACGGCTGCAAGGATGACGAAAATGTGGAAGATCTGATGCGAGCTTCCCCAGATATCGAAGGCGCCAGGTGCGCTTCTCTCGGGCCAACGAGCCTATTAAGTCAGGTTTATGTGCTTTACGTGACGAGTCGGGGGACATACCGCATAGAGTACAGCGCCAAAGATGTACATGACCCCGTGGAGGAGAACCCAGCTGAGACTCATGCGATCTTCAAGACCTTGGTAACCATAGATGAAGAGGCCATGGATGACAGGAACAACGCCTGAGAGACCAAGGCTGATGAACATCATTGCACGATACGGACGCCATGCTGGGGTCCGGAAGCGCTCAACCCATGAAACGATTGTGCATCCAAGACCGAGTATACATATCTGCTCTGTCAGCGAGTTTCTCTATCATCAGTAAACATTGTCATAGACTTACAACCCATAGATAGGAGGCCATCAAGTTCGGCAGACAGAAGAAGCCGTAATACAGAGCAGGAACATAGCTGCCAACGATCAAAGCCACGATGCCTGTGTAATCCAACTTGTTTCCCCACTTCGAAACGGTATCGCTGTGATTCGACAACGTGTGGTATGTAGCACTCATCCCCAGACACACAACAGCGCCTCCAAAGAAGCATGCAAAGACGAGTACATCAGCGCTGCTTGCGCTTTCGTACCGTGGCCGGACAACTCGATCAACGTACGCTGCACTAGCGAGAAAGATTATGGCACCGAGTAGATGAGACCAGATATTGACGGACTCATTGTGGAGGTAAAAGAGGGAGCGGAATGAATGGGCATAAGAGCCATGAGATTGGCGGTAGCCCGAGAGGATGAAGGCATTGTCGCGACGCCAGGCTGGGAGATCATCCCACAGAATGAGTAGAGATTGCTCAACCTTTGATTCGAAGTTCTTAGCGGCATTGATAAGGTTGTCTGTGGCTGAAGGCCGGCGATTGCGAACGCCGTAGGGCTGAGTATCGGCCATGATGAGATGAGGCTATCTAGACTCGAAACAAATGCAGCTAGAATCAGGAACTTTGTATAGAATCGTTAACCGACAATTAGTTCTGTCCTTGCGCCTTAGTTCTCGACTTATATATGAACCAAGTTCCACTTCTCCGGTCGTTTATTGTTGTGTTGTTGGACCAGGGTAGTTTTGTTGGGACAAGCACATGAAAAGACACGCGACGTGCTCCGAGGCTAAAGACAAAGCGATGATGTACGGTCAATGGAAGGTCTCTAGAAGCGTCGTAGAAGGCCCACTCGGGATTAGTCGAAGACCCTTTTTAATGGCAAAAGAAGTTATGATGGACGTATTTAATGGAGATGAAAGTCATTTGGCGAGAGATCTGCTGTTCGCTGAAGAATTCCATAAGCGAGGTGCACTAATACAGTGGAGGTTTTACCATCGTAACATCGACATTCTAGTTACTCTACAATCATGACTATTCTCAAATCGAATTGCACGGGAATAACGAGACACTGCAGTCAGCATTTGGGTCAACATAGAATTCATTTCTCGTTAGCCATCGCGCGAAAATATTGTGATCAGTGAGCGCCAATGTCTAAAACGCCTAAAACACGCAGGCTGTCTGTCTGATGCGCTCACGCCATCCAAAGCCTCCAGGGATATCTCGAGTCTTCGCTCAATCGTCGCTAGAACCAGACGAAACGTCTATTTCTTTCCGCTCTTCTTGATGCCCTGGCCGCCGGTGTTGAGAGGGCCCTTGCCTCCAGCCTTAGCGGCAAGCTCCTTGCGAGCCTTCTCGTCTGTATCGTAGTTGTTAGTGTGATGTTCCTTTGTATCTTTCGTTTCTGGAAGTTCGTACCGGCGCGCTTCTTCTCGAGGAAAGCCTTGTCATCTTCGTCGAGGTCCTTCTGGGCCTTCTTGGCCTGCTTCAAGGGCTTGACCTTGCCGCCTGTGGTTTGGAGGGGTTAGTTTTCTGTCTCAGTAGAACTTTGCGAGTCGGAGGGATTTAACGAACCTTCTCGGTTAGCGCCACCCATTTTGATATATGTAAAGTGAAAGAGAGTCTTGAGTTGTGTAAAAAAGGAGGCAAAGCTGCGGTTGAAGAAACAAAGGTTGTCGCGAGAGGGAAAAGTTGCCTCCCGCTTGTTGACTTTTGTCCAGGCCCTTTTGCGCCCAGCACAGCCCAGCCCACTCACTGGCAGCGGTGAGCCCACTTTCGACCGCGGGGATAAGGTCGATAAGATGGATAAGGGTCTTTCGGGGCTTAGCTAATCCAGAAAATGGGCCTTGTAGCCTCATCTCTAGTTTCACTGTTACCTGACGTCAAAAGTCTAGAGATACTCGGCTCAAGATAATAACTTTCATCTCGCATCACGGCATCTTTAGGTTTCACAGCACCTGCACTCGCCTCAGAGTTTCCAATTCGCTTATCCACCGTTTTTCCATCTGGACTGCGCTCCAGTCTTCTTTCATCCGCTACATTACCTCCCCTATCGGCTCTGAGCTCCTACGAGTCACTACTGATCCGGTTGGGCTCTTCTCCCATTGCACTCTGCTCTTCCTAGTCCCAGCGCTGACACTGTTTCTGCTTCTCTCCATTTTAAGGCCTTGGGGATCTCAATAGCACCGTCGTCATCATGGCGTCGAGTTCGGACGAAGGCGAGATCGTCGAGAACGGCGCTAAAGATTTGAAGGCAACTTCACTGCAGCATACTGGAGGAAGCAGTGTTGACCGTCAAGACAGAAACAAAAGTAGACTTTCGACTCCGGATCACGATTCGGCTTCTAGATACAGCAATGGTTCACGACGAAGCTTTTCACCCCGTGGCTACAAGCGATCGCACGACGAAAGAGACAGAGACAGGGATCACTACAACTCAAGGCCTCGCGATCAAGGCTATCTCCGGAACTACGAGGATTCGCGACGTGACGACCATCGCAAGCCGCGAGGACAATACGATGACCTAGATCGACCTGCACCGCGCACATCAAATTTCAGCTACGGGGGCCGCGATCGGAGCCGCGACCGAGACAACTACCGCGATGGAGACCGAGATCGGTATTCCAACAAACGACCTCGAAACAGGAGTCGCTCTCCTCACAGACCTCGACCTTCGGATAGGGGCAGGTTTGATCGTTTTGTCAGGGATGGCGAATATGATCGTCGCAACGATGGGCCGGGGGAACTTAAGTATGACGACAGTTCGAGAAATGGCGGTTCTATGTCCAAGAGGACGACTGTAGGAGAGGCTTCACGCGCCCAAGGACATCATGCTAAACCTGAACAAGGCCTTACAAATGGACATGGCACTTCCAAAGCTTCTCAGCAGTACGTTGATCTACATCCCAAGGTTTGGACGAAGTACTGACATGCTTATAGGGAGCCAGCAGCTCAGAAGGAACCCGAACGAAAATCGGAACCTGAGCCCGAGCCCGACTACGAAGAGCCTGAGCCTTTTGACGAAGAAGCTGAAATCGAGCGACGCCGCAAGCGACGTGAGGAGATTCTGGCTAAGCACAGTTCTGCGACTCCTCTCCTTCTCCATGCTGTAGGTGCTGCAGCAAGCAAAGCTCATGGAGCTTCTCCTGCGTCCACCGCGCCCGACACGCCCATGAGAGCACAGTCCGACATTGAGAGCCCCCGCACTCCCCGATCAGGTATGTCAACAGCATATGGTGGAGGGAACTTGTTAACCAGAGGTGCAGATATCGCATCACCACGGTCTCCCGGGTCACATACCGAAATGTCTCCTGGGGGTATCAACTTCCTCGATGACAGAAACCTGATGAACAGCCACGGGAAGGCTCAGCCAGACGAGGAGGATGGCCCCTCTGCCGCTGACTACGATCCTACTGGAGACATGAAGGAGGATGAACGACGACATGAGCTCCGGCATGGAAACGTCGTACTTCATGGTGAGCAGCATCCCATTGCAACGGAACAACAGCCACAGGAAGATGTTCAAGAAAAGTCGACCGAAAAGGCCGGCGGTGATGACGACGACGACGACTTCGACATGTTTGCGGAAGACTTTGACGAGGAAAAGTATGCTACAAAGCCTGTCGAGCCGGTAGCGCCTATCGACGGCGACGGCAAGGCCCCTGATGTCCCAGCTATCAAGGGAGGTATCCTCGAAGGTGACGACAAAGATGGCTACTACAAGATTCGTATTGGTGAAGTCTTGAATGGTCGGTATCAGATCCAGGCAGCACTTGGAAGGGGTATGTTCTCAGGGGTAGCCCGTGCCGTCGACATCACCACGAAGGAGCTCGTCGCTATCAAGATGATGCGAAACAATGATGCCCTCCGAAAGGGAGGATACACAGAGATTGCTATTTTGGAGAAGCTCAACGAGGCCGACCCTGAGGGTCGCAAGCACATCATCAAGTTTATCCGCCAGTTCGACTACAAGGGCCATCTGTGCATGGTATTCGAAAACCTGAGCATGAACTTGCGAGAGGTTCTGCGAAAGTTTGGTAACAATGTGGGTATCAATCTTGGAGCGACGCGAGCATACGCATACCAGATCTTTGTCGCTCTTGCACACATGCGAAAGTGCAGTATCATTCATGCTGATCTCAAGCCGGACAACATCTTGGTATGCAACCCCACCATGCTAATAATAAGACATATAAGTGCTAACTTTAGTAGGTAAACGAGAGTCACAACGTGCTAAAGATTTGTGATCTGGGTACGGCTATCGACAAGACGGATGCGGCGACAGCGCACATGGATGTCACTCCATACCTGGTCAGTCGATTCTACCGAGCGCCGGAGATTATTCTGGGCATTCCTTACGACTACGCCGTCGACATGTGGTCCATCGGCTGCACGTTGTATGAGATGTACACCGGCAAAATTCTCTTTGCTGGAGACAGCAACAATCAGATGCTCAAGGCAATTATGGAGATCAGAGGAAGGTTAACGCCGAAGTTGTTCAAGCGTGGTCAACTATCGCCGGCTCATTTCGACGACAAGGGACAATTCGTCAGCATCGAACGAGACAAGGTTCTCGGAAAGGTATGTTCTGATTCCATTCACTCCCTCCACGTTGTTTTTGTTGTTGTTTTTGCCATCACACTCCTTGCATCTGCCTACAAGCGCCATATGGCCATGCTCTTGATGGCCGCCCACGCCGCAGAGGCCTATGCTATTTTTGCCACAATGGCTGGGGGCTGTTCCATCATGGGGCTCTGCGAGCGTAAGCGCCTAGATCCCTTGCAGACTGAAGCGCTCGGGATATGTGGGGTAACACTTCACGATGACCAATACCACCCACATAACGGTCGATAGATCAAAACAACGGTCATCAGGCATGTTTGATCTCAGCCGCCCTTGCGGGGTTCTCGAACAAACTCAGCAAGGGATGGATGGTGTGATGAGATGAGGTTACAGAACGCCTCGAGATCCTTTCAAGGTTAAGGATCAGGTCGCATGACTTGTTTTGTCTCGGTAGATCGGACTCCTCTGAGCGTCAGCCACGATGACCTACATATCCCTTGCATAGCAGTTCAACGGCTGCTAAGAGTTTGGCTAAGAGTTTGGCCAAGAGTTTGGCCAAGCGCTCAGCCCTTGTTGACATGCGCATTCACATGGAGAATTCCTTTTCCCATTTTAGAACCATGAGTCAGGAATGGATAACTAACAAACTGTGCTTACAGACAACCGTCCGAACGATGGCGGCGGTAAAGCCAACTCGGGACCTACGGACAAGACTTATGGCTGCGTCGTCAGGGATGAATGACGCGGAAACGAGGGATCTGAACCACTTCATTGATCTCCTCGAGCACTGTCTTACACTCAATCCCGACAAAAGGATGAAGCCGGCTGATGCACTGCGCCATCCCTTCTTTACTGCACGGGCGGGACATGTACGTCGGTAAGGAGGGTATTAAGCATTCGGATCATGGATTCATGACGCTGTTTTGAGACAATCAAAGGCGCGGGATGAGAGATTTTTTTAGGGGGGGATATACTTGGCTAGACAAAGCAAGGGAGAATAATCGCTGGTTCAAAACATGTGGTGGTTTGATCGATGTCTCTGAACGTGTCACCGCCGTTTTTATGTCATGCCTTGCTATGTCTCACCCTGTCTGTTATGTCTCGCATGAGACCGAGGTTATTGGAATCTAGACTTTGGAAGAAGCAAGCTAGAATTTGATGGAGTTCTGGAGTTTCGAGCTTGGACGAGGGTCTAAAACAAATGCCTAGAGAGTTGTAATAACGTAGCTACTAAGGAATCGCTAAGTAATGCTCGGATTGTTTGATGAATGATCACCGATGCTTGATTTTTTTTTCACGGTGCGTGACCTCGTACTCGCGGTATTCCGAGTCACATAACGCCCGGCTCATACAGGAGGAATCCACATGCTCGGGCTCGGTATTGAGATTGAGGCTCCCAGGCACCGAGTGGCGATGCAAGCGTGGGCTTGCTTACCCGCGTGAGCATGAGCGCGCCAGGCAGCCTACGCCATGTAGGTGAACATGTTGTGCATTTTCTAGACTACATTATTCATTCCAGGTTCAAGTTTGACAGCCTGGTAGGCAGAGACCAAGACGGGCGTAACGATCAAGGCTGATTACACATTGGGGTTTGCTTGATTTGATTGCTGGCATCCGATGTTACATTTGAGATGTTTGTTGTAGATGGTTTGGTCTGGGGGACACGGGTTGTGGTCTGTGTAAGTCGCTTGGTCGGGATGGGGAGTGGTTGGTCAGGCTATCAAAGAAGAGAGTGCTTTGTGTTTGAGAACTTGACGTCAATGAGGTCACACAGATAATGTCAGTGATACAGAAATGAAGATGAGCAGGGCGAGCAAGTCGTGAAGTTTGTACCGATGATTGTCGTGATGTGATGTGCACGAGAGCTCAAAGGTGAGGCTTTTGATGATCCAATATCCAACATCCCTTCCGTTGATCAACAATGTCACAGATCGTCACTCTTTTGTCTTGAGCGATCTTATCGGTTCTCCCCGGTGCTTGCCCTGTATCATGATGTGCAGGAATAAAATTGTGATTTTACGGTAACACCCTTCTCATACAAACCTGTAACAGAACCTGCGACGGAGATTGCGCCCAGACTCGGAGCGAGGGCAAGGATCCCTTGAGCTTGAGGGTTTGATGAAATCAGAGTGGATTCGGAATTTCTCAGCCTCACTTTATCGCAGGGGATGTTTGAGACATTATGACGGGCTGTGGCGAGAGTGTCGTCAGGATCGGCGGGTTTTGTTTCGATGGGTTATCCATTGGTGCATTTTGCTGGTGATTGCCCTACAAGTTTCATGAGGAGAGATGATCCGTCCAGTAGACGTTTGTTGACCTGTGATTTGGGAGACCTGCAGTACGTCGCGGTGATCGCTTGCTTTGTGTGAGGGTTCTTGTGCTGGATGATGATCAGGTCAATGCGACAATTATTGATGTTTCGTGTGATCGGACATGATAACTGTGAATGGACAACAAATTACTGTGAGATGTACTACCCGCCCTGACAAATAAGTGAATATACAAACAAACATACAGTAGAAGAACCATGTTATCTTGCTTAGATACAGGAACATGGCACGGCCGATTCAAACTAGAAGGAGGCCGATTATGAGCGGCCCTTGACCTCGTGTGTCCGGACCATTCCTCATCCCTCACCCTCAGACTCAAGGGGAACTGTATCAATTCTAGACCGCGGTTTAGCATCATCAAGATCTTGGACTTGCTAGCGAGAGTCAATGTGACGCTACAATTCTCGATCTTCAACTTCACAAGTCGTTGATGCAAATCATGGCCCCTCCAGGCGCCGCGGATGTCATCCCGTAAGCTTCAACACCACCCAATAAAGTCCCCGCCCCTACTTTACTTTACATACTTTCTGCTTAGTTAGTGATGCGCCGCTGAGAGTCGAGACCGGCAGTGCATTAGACTTTGAACCAAAGCGACATCGTTGGTTTCTCTTTACGGTACATACAGTAGCCACGAGCCCGTAAATGATCAGCCATGATGCGATACAATTCTGGTATCTCAATTTGTGGTTGAGCTGATCAGTGAGCGTGTCTCTCATGCCCGTCCGCTTCTTGGGGCCTCGTGACAATTCCAGTGTGTTGCATTGTCCTCCCTTGCGTCCACCCGCTACGCATACCAGCCCTTGCAGACATCCGGTATTTGGCGGTGAATCTAAAAACAGAGGTTTGATATCAGCCCACCTCGAAACGGGCAGTCTTGGCTCTACTGTAGTGGTGCAGCTTGACTTTTGAGACGGTCTTCTACAGTATCATCTCATGATGGCGTCTTCGTTGACCAAAGTTTACAAGGAGATACGTAGTTAGTGAGTGGTTATCTCCAAGAGATAACTGCTGATCGAGATGGCAATGCATGTGATGGTCATCGTATCTCGCCAGAGGCTTTCATCAACGATCGATCTTCAGATCGTTATCAGACTAGAAACGAGTCCCAGCTCTCGCTTCCACTCCCTCCAAAGTCCCATTGTCAACAGCAAGGATCTCTCAATCGGGCTAGAAACACCAGATTTGACAAAGATATCATGTAAACCAAGTCAAGGTGATACCAGCGCCGGCCGGTTCAGAGACGAACCGCAACCATGTTCCCGGGGAAGTGGCCCTGGCGGCAGTTGATGGTGTGCTTACTCTCGATTGCTCATCTTCAATGCGAGTGAGTGACCACCCGCCTGCCTTTGTTTCCCTCTGCGTCTCCCGATCTAAGACTATCTATGGCTGAAGTCTTGTGCCGTACAGTACAGTAGCAAGCTGGACTCAACCGTAGAGATGCATAACCATGACTCAAGATGCGCATAGCTTCTCTAAGTGAGTGCATAGACGGTAGTGTTGGGGATAACTCCCTATTGGATCGATATGACATGTGGTTAACCTTTTCCTGCTTGGAACTGCCAGAGCAACATCCCGATTTGCTGGCTGTTCTTATTCGCAACCAACAAGGAATGCATAAGAGCAGCTGGTATCGAACCAGGATGGAGCAAGCTCTTGCATTGCCGTCGCTTGATGCGAGAGCCAGTGATTCAATCAAGTTGCAGCAGTAGAGGCGAGCAGGTTTCGGTCAGCGGTTGAAACGGAATCAGCCCATGCATAACACATGCTGAGACAGAAGAGTCTAGTGCATAATGTTTGTTTGCCCATGGTCATCGCCATGAAAGAAAAGCTCGAACCCTCATGAAGCAATGTTTGAGGCCAAAAAAACAACGCCATGCTTCAGCTACAGTAGATAGCGGCGTATGATCGACGCCCCGGACTCAGAAACTGGAGATTAATTAAAATACTATTTTTTTTCTTTCTTTGACTTTGACTCGAGTGGCATTGGCGTCAGAGTAATCAGTGCTCGCTGGCGAGAGATGGGTCGATCCCAGGGATATCCCTGTAGCTCAAGGATTAGACAGCGGCCTCACTCTGTGTCAAGTGGATCACGATGATATGTTTAGAGCTCAGTGCGCGTAGAGAACAGGGCTACAACGGGGAATACCAAGTCGGAGATGATTGCTGGAGATCTGAGTGCCAGGACCTAAGCCTCGAAGGGTTTAGATGCACCCGTGATTTTTGGCGATGCAGTTGATAGTTGATCGGTAATCACGGTGAAAGGCTAAAAGGTTCATTCTCGAATGCCCTGACCGCTTCTCTCGGGCCCATCGACCCGCCCCAACCCATCTTTGACAACTGTTAGCAATGAGACACTGACACTGTCTTGTTTTTAGGGGACCACTCAACTAGACTAGCTGGAATACCAGGGGGCCCTTGGAGGAATTCCGACTTATTGACATGGAATAGGGTAGGCGAGACGGTACTTTACAGTATTTTGGACAATTGTCGAGTTGCTTTATTTACTTCGCTTCACCTGAAGTTCTATCAAGAATTCCACTTGGATGCATGGAGAAACACATTGGGGGGGCTGAGATCATGCGATAATGGTTCGTGGCTGGAACAACTAAATGAGGTTGAAAACAAGTGATCAGTAAGAAAATGAATGCCTCGTCGCCTCAATTCCTCCTCAATCTGTCAGTGTCAGTCAAGGCTCGCTCAGATCCAGGGTTCGAGGCCAGGCAAGGCAAAGGCAAAGGCAGAGGCAAGGCACTGTACGATACCCGTTCACATCCGATGACAGGAACTGAACTGGAAGCAACCCGAGCCGACGTACGCATTCACATTCACATTCTCATTTCACATTCTCACCGCAAAGTAAAGTAAAGTCGTCGTTATCAGTTAGACTATCACCATCCATGCCATGCATCCAACGGGTGACAGAGATCACAGGCCGATAAAGACAGGCAACGGGCCACATTCCTTGGGACCTGTACAGCTTCTCATTGGACGCCTCTTCTGCAACCGGTCCCGTTTCCCATCAGTCAGCCTCACTGCAACCTTGGAGAGCTGCCACTGTCACCGTCGTGGCCTGTTCAAGGGATCTCTTGACTTGACAAGCAAGTGAACTGTGCTGTGCTGTTTGGAAACTCTGTGTGTCGTCCTACACGACAGGGGGACACAGACACCACTCACTCATTCACTCTACCTGCATCTCACCGCGGCCTGGGACCACTGGGTGGTACTGACTGACGCGCCCGAGCTCTGCACCTGTCTGCTTCGAGTAATATGGCATCCCGGGGTGCTAGGCCAGCAGCCCGTGAGGACGCTGCAAACAGACACAGAGGGTAACGTTAGAGCAGAGCTGCCAGCGGGCGGGTTGAGGCCCCTTCGAAGACATGCCGTTAGACGGATACGTGCAGAGACAGCCAAATGGATATCTGATGGCAGGCCTCGTCTCGCTTCAAGTCAGACAAAGACAACCAGGGTTGTCAATACCATACCCGCCGACGGAGGATCGCTCATGGGTGAAACACCATGTTGCTGGTTTGCTTCTTTTGATCAACCTAGAATAAGCAAATCTCATTTCCCTTGTCAGCCTTGTTGAGAATACAGTATGTGATGAACATGGCATAGCATGCGTGATCAATGGGCATGGATGATATCTCGATATTCGATGCACTTTAACCTTGAACCAACCAAAGCTCAAGGGTGGCAGGGCAGTTTGAAAAGTACGAGGTTGAAGTATAGAGATGGCTCACAAAGAATGTCGATCTTATCTTTCTGCAGTGAACTATTTTGTTGGTGACTGCATAACCAACCAACCATAAGCCCACGGAGCTGTCATAAACTTATGCAGCGCCTACTGTAGGTGCTCTAGCCTCCCAGCGGGGACGTTCACTGGCTGGAGGGGCAAGATAGGGACCCTCATTAGTGAGGGGATCGACGCAATTCAGCATCTGCATTCTGCAACAGTGGTGCCAGTTCACTTGACATTGAATTCACATTCACATTCACATTCACATTTCAGCCCCCCCAAGATAATTATCTATTGCATATCACACAGGCACAACAGACGGTAAATGAGTGTGCATCCGTTTCCATGACCTTATGCATTCCTTTTTGTGCAAAACATGTCGCCAAGCGCCTCAGACGCCCATCTGATAACCAATCGTATCGCAAACTCAATCGTATC
The DNA here is from genome assembly GCA_013755755.1 of Fusarium sp. NRRL 25184. NCBI lineage: Eukaryota > Fungi > Ascomycota > Sordariomycetes > Hypocreales > Nectriaceae > Fusarium > Fusarium sp. NRRL 25184. The sequence goes on from JABSSZ010000261.1 coordinate 80,600, forward strand.
TGGGCAAAAAAAGGTTTGTTGTTCCGTTCCAGTTGTTGCTCAGAGGCAGATCCGGTAAAAGTAAAAGCAAAGCAAAGCAAAAGCATGTGTAGGGGGAGACACGGCCGGACTCAAACTCTGTGTGTGTGATGAGAGTTCCAACGTGCAGCGAGAGACAGAGAGTGACGCCGGCCTCCGACGTCTCCGCATCAGAAGAGCACCGAGTACGTCTACGCCGCCCCGGCCGGGAGAGGAGATGGATGTTGGGAAGGACAGTGGCAGCCACACGGAGGGGAGGCAAAGCTACGGCCAAACTAAACTGTGATTCATCACGGGGGCTGTTGATTATGACGATTCGCCCGACGGGTGGACCTCAGAAGACAGTCAAGTCACAGAGAGGACACGCAGCACCAAGAGACGGCTACGGCACAGCGCACTCTTCCCTTTCTTGGGGGGTGTCAGCAGGGCAGAACCACACAGGCTACAGCAAAGCACAGCACAACACAACACAACAGCACAGGCACCGCCCAGGTTGCTAGAGATCTGCCACCAGAAGCCTATGACTGGTCCGAGGCAGGCTTCAAGCGGCAGTGGGTCGATGGATGGCGTTAGTGCTGAGACTGGTGAGTGAGAGTCTCAGACTCACAGAACAGAGCAAAAGCCCAGAAGCCCGAAAAGATGATGGTGGGCCTGGGAGGAACCTGAGAGGACGTGGCCTGGAGGCAGTGACACAGAGAGAACCACTTCTAAACGGATCCTTGCCTTTTCGTATATTGCTCAGCGTCACAAATCAAGTCCTCTGTCCAATCCCTGCCGCTCGTCCAACGCCTCACGAGCCAAGGACGCCCCCCCCTTCCCTCTGGCTCTACGCCCAGACAAGAATAGAGCATTAACACAACGCGACGCTACGCTACGCAACGCAACGCTAACGCTACCGCACTACCGCACAACGAGGCCAAGGCCAAGACCAAAGACAGGGCCATACCCATGCTCATTAATCTCTCCAACTGGACAAGGGTATGATTGAGGCGGTGGGTCCTGCTCCACGCAACGCAATCCCAAGCCCGAGGCGTGGATGGATATGGATGTGGATGTGTCAAGTGTGAGTGAGTGAGTGAAGCTGCTCGCTCGACTAGTAGAACATGTACGTACCGTCATGTCTTGGGTGTGTGTCTCTCGCTCGCCTTGTCCTTGTTCGCTAGAGAGACTTATCTATCGTCTCTGCCCATCTACAAACTCGGCTGGATCTAGTTTGAGGAACCTCTATCACCACTTTCACGACACTCCTTCCGGCAACCTTCTCTCTCTCTCTCGCAGACGTGACCTCCTGGTCTACTCTTGTCGAACAACAACTCTTCAACCTCCCACTCGACAATATCTCCCCTGGAAGGCCGACAAAACTCTTCTCATCTCTCTTCTCGACCCGTTGATTCGGCCATCGGGACCTCAAAAGCTACTTAACCACCAACCACACCCCAAGGAACTTTTTAATAACGACCCGTTTGGACTACACTGGACCGGACTGGACTTTGGAACAGGATCCCATCACAGGCCGTAGGAAAATACTCTGTGTTTTCTTCTCTTTCCTTTTCTTGCTGCTGTATGCCGTGCCGTTTTGGATTATCTCTCTGCCGGCCCTAGGATCTACCTCAACCCCAAAAGAATACAACCCAGTTTCTAGGATTACTTCGTGAGATACCAACCAGATAACATGCAGCAACATGCCATATTCGGTTACCAAACCCCTCCGCCCTCTCCAGGATTCGATCATCCCAAGTGCACAGTTCAACAACCATTTGCGGTCCCTCACTCTCGACACTTCCAGAACCGATGCATTCCTCTCGCCCCAGAGGCCAGGCTAGGCCGCGTGCTTGAGGGCACTCTCCAGCTTACTGACATCCTTGGAACTGGCGCCTATGGCGTCGTGTACCTTGCCGTCGATCTCAAGACCGGAGGTAAATACGCTGTCAAGTGCTTGAGCAAGTTCAATCCCGATGGAACCCCTTTGGAATCCAGACAATTTGCCTACCAACAACGAGAGATCCGTCTTCACTGGAAGGCATCGGAACACTCCAACGTGGTCCAGATGCTCAAGATTGTGAATGATCCTGACTGCATCTATGTTATTCTCGAGTACTGCCCTGAGGGCGATCTCTTCTTGAATATCACTGAGCGCGGTCAATATGTTGGTAAGGATGAACTATCAAGGAATATCTTTCTGCAAATCCTGGATGCCGTGGAACACTGCCACAACCTTGGAATCTACCACCGGGACCTCAAGCCGGAGAACATCCTGGTGACAGACCACGGAGACACTGTTAAGCTGGCTGACTTTGGTCTTGCTACTTCTGATGATCGATCCGAGGACTACGGATGCGGTTCAACATTCTACATGAGTCCAGGTACATACTATTCCCCCTTCCCTCTCCCCTTTGAAAGCACCCCTTTTGCATCTTGATGTTATCACGGATGGGACAGACAACTAACATATTTTCTTTCTCTCTTTTCAGAATGCCTGGACCCCTCTGCTAGGAAGCCTTACTACCTTTGCGCCCCTAATGATGTCTGGAGCCTTGGAGTTATCCTCGTCAACCTCACCTGTGGACGCAACCCATGGAAACAAGCTTCCTTCCAGGACTCTACTTACCGTGCCTATGCCGGATCCAAGGACTTCTTGAAGACCATCCTCCCATTGTCGGATGAACTGAACGACATCTTGGGACGGATCTTCGAGCCTATCCCCGAGCAACGGATCACTCTCCCTGAGCTCCGATCCAGGATCATGGCCTGCTCTATGTTTACCGTGCCGCCTATGGCGTCTCTACCGACACCTCCGGCCTCACCAAACCACATCACCGAATACGTTTCCTCCGAGGATGCCATCATCGACGACTACGACTACGACTCACCTCTGTCGCCTGCCTCCTCGGACGATGAGGGCTCGCTCACATCGAGCGACTCTACCATTGACGACTTGGACGACGAGTTTGAACAGGAACGCCAGATGCCGCAGACTCCTCCTGAGTTTGCGCCACACACCTTCGACCCTGAGGAGCCCAAGGAACATCAACTCATCTACCACAGCCAGGAATTCGTGCCCCAGAAGTACTCTGGGCCCGTCCCCGTGCCAGTGGCCGTTCCCCCTCAGCCCATGCTCTGTCACCAGGTCCCTATGCCAGTACAGGCTCAGGTTCCTGTCCCTGTGCAAGCTCCTTGTCAACCCAAATCATACTTCCCTATCTGGGATATGGTAAAATACGTTCAACAAGTGCCCATGCTCCAGCACCATGTGCCCTTTCATCAACAGGTCCCCTTCATGCCTACGTTTCAAGGCTGTTACTAAGGCTTGAGACATGATCTCTCGCTTTCGACATAACGGCCACTATTATCACTACTACGACCTCACCTGGATGAGATGTCACCGAGGCCACAAACCCCACTGGTCCAGGACACTGTTTGATTCTTCTATACCACCTTGGATATTACTCGACTTTAATATCGACCCTTGGCCACAATTACCTCCATGGAACCAATACCTACCAAAAGCCGTGTAAGGATACGCTTACCAAAAACACTTTTTACGATCCGTTGAATGACAGTCCGGGATTGCTTCTTTTTGGCCCTGTGTTTCCCCCTTCTTGGAGCACCATTTTCTTGTTTCGGTTTCTATTTTCTTTGTCACAAAATATTCTTTTTTCACTCTACAAAATACTTATTTAAAAAGCGAGGAGTTTTGTCTTTTCGAATATTACGAGGATGGGCAAGATATCAGTTGTAGAAGCATGATGTTTGGCGCATCGAGACTTTTATGGGAGGCGAACTTGTTTCGTTGTCATTTCTGCAGAGACAGAAAAGAAGACGGAAAGATTGGAGTTGTTGCTTGTCCGATCCTTGTTTATGTTCTTTCTCTACTAGCCCAAGGAAGAGCTTATGTTTGTTTTACCCAGGAATTGCAGAGGATAATGACGGTTGTTCTTTTACTCCTCGTTTTTGTTATGCTATTACTGTCTGGAAGGCGTCTGTCTTTTGTGATAGAAGCGGGAAGAATGGCCATGGCTTGCACTTGAACTGGGTCAGAGATACCTCTTTACTATTTTTCATGACGGATCGGATGGGGCTCTTCCAAGAAGAGGGAGGAAATGAAGTTGACATGGGACAAGAGTCATATTGACTTGACTCTCGGTTTTCAAGCAAAGATTAGAGAAGAGGACATGGCTCAATAGCCACAGCGCATATTGCGCAACCATACGTTTACTGAGGGATAGACGGCACCTCGCACAAAAGAGATGCATCTGCCGATCATCCTATGAATGAAAGACCAAGACCAAGACCATACACAATAAGATACCTCACTCATACAAACTGTCCCAACTTTGCTGTGCCATGTGAAAAGGAGTAAGTGAACTTGGCCGTCTCAACAACTAACACAGCAACATGATGATGTCTCACAAGAAGGCTTCAGAATAGCGTCACGTACTATAGACCCCGGTCTACCGCATCACACTACGGTGCTCCCGCTCAAGCTGCATGCGAGCCGAAGTAGAAAAAAGCAACTTAACCATCCCTGGAACTCGTGCATCGTGGGGCGGGCGTTAGCGATGCAACGCTTGCGAGGGCGAGAAAAAAAAGAAAGGAAAAGAAGGGAAAAAAACAAGGCGAGAACGTGGCGCCCAATGAGCAGGGATGGTTTAGTTAGGGCGAACGGCATGAGTTTTGGAATGGATGTGTGGAGATGGGTTGCAGCGAATTAGATGGGTAGACGTGAAAAGGTGAGGCGGGCTTGAGGAGGGTAGCGTGATGAGGAGGAGACGATTATTGGGGCGATGGATGAAGGATGAGGAAGAAGACAATCTTACTTGGTGGTATTTTGACTGCTCACATAGACAAGACGTTGGTGATGGTGGTGGTGGTAGTGGTAGTGGTGAAGCTATTCAGGGAAATATGAAAGACAACTGATAACATTCAAGTACTGACAAGTACATACACACAATCAAATGATAGATACCCTGGTTATAACAAAGTACGTACTTTCTTTACACCGCAGAGGCCATTTTAAACTGCCGACCACTTAACGTGAGACAAAGCACGGAAATGGAACTCTGCTGCTGCATCGCATTATCTCAACCCAGTCACTCACTAATAACAGACAAGAAATCAATAGTCTGTTTGGCCTCAGTCTCACCGCTATCTAATAAAAAAAAACCTCAAAAGACACTCAAAAAATGTCTCAGGCCCTTGTTTCGAGTAGAGTAGAGTAATGCCTAGCTTGGCTTGGGCACCCAAACCCAAGCCCAAACCCAAACAGAAAAGAAAGAAAGAAACATCACGGACCACTCGGTGGCATTTCCACTTTCTTGACTGCACGTCAAAGTTCTAAGAGCGACTTTTGAGAAATGCGCATGTTGATCACATCTCATTCCCTTGGTTGTTTCCGGTGCAAAGAGACAAGAGAGAGACTAACTAAAGTTGCTAAAATGTCACCACGAGGCGAGGTTTCGCTTATTAAAATGCCCAGAAAGTATAATTAAATCTCGTAACGTAAGCCTTGGGAAAGTTTCAAAGGTTGGCTTGGCTTGGCTTGGCCCTTTTGGTGGTTCGTTTTGGGGGAGCAAGAAGCAGGTTTCAGCGCTGGTTGTCGATCATGGTTCGGGGAGTGGGTGTGTGGCACAGCACTACGAGCACTACAGTACTAACCAACCACTAACACTCCTGTAAGACTAACTAGAGTTAACAAGAGGCCCGTGGTTCCACGGAGATGATGGCTGCTGATGGGTTCGGGGAGATGGAGCCATTCATTCACTGGAATGCACCCGAAGCGTGGCCTGCACGAGTCTGTGAACTCTGCTGACTTGGACTTGGACTTGTACTGTATCACGCCAAGCAAGCGCTGAACTAAGTAGCACTACAGTCCAGTTGGTGATGATGATGATGATCAATCGTCTCAGCTGTGATTTGCAGTTCAATTAACCCGAACCAACCCCTCATGATATCTCCAAGGTTGGTAAGCAAGTCAAGTTGTGAATGATCAGATCCGGTAACCTTCACTGCACACAGTAACTACATGCTCAGCTATAGCGAGTGACACAACCAAGGTAGTCCCTCGTAAACGCCAACATCTGGAATCTCAACTTTGACTTTCCTCCTGAACTCGGTCCGAGCTGTAATCGTAGATCCTGCGGCCACAATCTCTCTCATCTCCCCCGGATGGCGCCGACCATTACATTATCTAGGTACATCTTTCACGATCCAGCCCTTTCTCCTGTCAAACCCAAAGCCTCCCGGCCTGCAGGATAACATTAAGCCTTAGCCGCAGCCCAGCCCAACTCACGATCATCGTAATTTCCTCATCCACGCTGTACGACTCATGATATGTAAGCCAACCCGCCTGCGGATCTTGTTCTCGGCCTCATCGCACAGATGTTGTCAAACCAGAAACAGCGTAGTGAACCTGGGTTTACGGACCGAAACTCTATCATCGCTCGATAGTTTCCAAGCCCGAGGGGGGAACGTGTCACGTTTCCCCATAGCCCGCGAGTCAAGCCATTGATCGTCATAGCCCTCTAATTAACAAGTTAACCTTCTTTGAGGCTATGCTTGGGGATTTGCAAAAGCTGAAAAAAAACAAAACAAAACCTGTGGCTGAAGGTTGTACATGTGAGCTGTATCGTGTCATTGTTGCATGGGCGTTCGGACCATGTTAGCCGTGTTTCACGCGATATTCTTGGTAGAGTTCGACGGTTCGTGTTGGTCATGCGCGTTGTAACCCTTCTGCATTGAAGAGACAGCGGCTGGAGGGTTTCGATGTGAGCCACTGAACTCTCGTGAGAAGTGAAACGAAGTTAGAATACCCCTTAATTTGGTGTTTTGTCGTGGAGTGGTTTGGTTGCGGGGGAGGGGATCTTCGTCAGTGGCGGTTGGGTTGAGTTTCCGGGGCGCGGGAATAGCTGGGGAATTGTAAGTGTAACTGGAGGTCGGTGCCATGAGAAATCAGCCCGTTCTAAGAATATCGTGGAGAGGACAGTGCAGTGGAGGCTGATGAAAGACATCTGCGGTTGGGAGGGAAGTATGCTTCCGAGTGACATTCTTCGAGCGTTCCGACAGCCCGAGCTGGGAAATGCCGTTCTCTTTGTCTTGACAGACACATTGAACAGATCATACGTTTCGTCAAGTCTATGTCCGCATATTTGACCCAGTGAATCTTGGCTTCCTGGAGGCGTATACACTGAGGCGTTGGAGAGGTGTGAGGCTATTCCCAGACACTCAGCTCATGGAAGAAGCCGTGGTACGACATGAACGTAAGAATTGCACAGCCTCAATCATTTCCATGTACGCCAAGTCTCAATTGTATGAAGTTTGAAAGGTCTTTTGGAGAATTGAGATCTGTGTATCCCCCTGAGGGGAGGCAAGACAACTTCCAACGGCTATCCTAGGTGTCAGAAAGAATTTGGTGAATTCAGCATAGTATTCAGTATAGCTTTAGAGTAATTATTATTGGTACTTAGGTGTAAGGCCAGAAGTTTTGGTGCTGGAGAACCCTCCATCGTTTACGCTGAGCTGCTCCCCTGAGTGAGGCGACAACCACGTAACTCCTCGATAAGACTTGGCCTACTATACACACCCAGAATAAAGATCAATTCGAAGGTTCTAGTACTAGAGAAGATGGAAACTACGGCTAGCATGCAGGCTTTAATCATTTACCGAAGCAATATCAGAGTGTTACACGTCCACGAGGGCCTGAGACACTTTGATCAGGAGCGTACAAAATCGTTCATAGCCCACTCAATGAACAAGAAAAGAGTCTCAAGTGAAACTAAGATTCTCGGAACAGGATTAATCCATATAATGCAGGCCTTTTGGTCCTTGAGCGTGTTGATATCAACGAGTGTCAGGAGAGCTTCAAGGGAGGAGTATTGCAACTTGAGCATCACGCACGAACAATCCTCCCTAATTCTCACGGGCTTTGATAAATAGCTTAAGGGTTCATCTTAGATAGGCGTTCTAATCAAATTTTACTAGAGAAGTGACATGCCAATCAGGATGGAGAAGAGCCTCCTGGCTGCACATCAATGAAGAGCTCGGCACAGGGAGAGACAGCATGATACCAGCGGTTCAATAAGTAAAGACATTGTAAATAGGAACAGACCAGCTTGAATAGCTGTAACTTCTTTTTTAAAACTAGTCTCGGGTGTAGTTCAATAGGAAAGCATCCCCAGTGCTATCTGGGCCCCTTTTCACAAACTGCACTTTAACACGAACTCATCTCCACAGCCACAGTGCTGGACTCAGCAGCGACAATATCAAGATCCATACGGAAATGAGATTGTGAACATGAACAGAGATAGAGAATTGGAGGCAGAGCATCATGAGTGTCGAGGCAGATCGAACTGGTACCAGCTGGGTAAGAATGTTGAGACTCATGCTCCTGAACTTCAAGAGCATCATCGAATGACAATTATATACCAATTGCTATCTCCAACGCTTGCTAATACAAGATGATATGCTAGTATGACCCCCTCAAGGGGAGGCAAGAAAACCTAGGACTTCTATCCCACGTGTTGGAAGTCCGTCCTAACCAGGTAAATTTAGCATAGTTAAGTATAGATTTATTAAATCCTAAATTAGGTACTTCTGCCCGAAGTTTTCTTGCTCCCTGGGGCATCTATACCTAAGCGGTCACCACTTCGTGGTCCTCCTCCGACTTCCTGAAAGCATCCTGAAGGGGTATCTCTGCTAACGGCACGACCTTTGTCTTCTTGACAAACTTCCAAATCAAGTACGCTGCGGTAACAAGAGGGATATCCCTAAGTAACGATTAGTATAGGGACTGATTTGATCTCTCGTATCGGGAGCACTTACAAATAAGATGATACGAAGCCAACGGGATCCCAGTTACCCCTGGTGAAGACGCGGAAACCGCCCGTGAAGAGAATGAGCAGAGTCATGAACAAACCAGCGCAAGAAGAGTAGACTACTCCGATGTTAGCTAAGCTTTTTCAACTTTAGGCTCTCACTTACAAGTCCAAGAGTTGTGCCAGGGTAAGTTTTCGATCGGAATTCCTTGCTTTTTCATCGCAAGGCGCAGGCGAATGTGGTTCAACAAGATTGACGCCCAGGAAATCAGCACTCCCGCCGCTGTCAGGTCGACCAGCCACCAGAAAACGGTCATAGCTCCATTCGAGAGACTCATGAAGCTGAGGAACATGAAGCAAGTGAAGAAGAGCACGCAGACGTAAGGCACACCCCACGCGGTTGTACGGAGGAAGATCTGAGGAGCCTGTCGCTTGAGGGCCAGACCATAGAGAACACGGGTACCGGCGAGAAGACTCTGATTGGAAGCCGACCACGCGGAAGTTATGACAACGGCGTTGACAACGGAGGGGATCGCAGGGATGCCTGCTGCCGAGGCTGCGATAACAAAGGGGCTTTGCCCTGCGGCTCCGGACTGGTCGTTTAGTCTCTCGTCGTCGCTTCTCACGAGCATACCAACAATGAGGATGGCCAAGATGTAAAAGACGAGAATTCGGATGAAAACGTTCTTGCAAGCCCTAGGGATCGCACGCGCAGGGTTCCGCGTTTCGGCAGCTGCCATAGCGATAGATTCCACGCCGGCGAAGGAGAAGACAGCGCTGGTCATGACAGACCAATAACCAAGGAACTGGCCCCAGCTACCCGAAGCGATATATTCGACAAACGGCCCTGGGTCCTTCCAATATCTGAAGCCAATTCGCTCTGTGCCAGGGACGCCGCCCAAGTTGATGACCAAGCCTAGGATAATGAGGAACACAACCAAAAGGATCTTGAGAAGCGCGAACCAGAACTCAACCTCGCCGAAAACCCGGACGAAGCAGAGACCGACGACTGTGGTCAGGACGATGAAGATCATGATCCATAGCGCAGGGTTGATGTCGGTCCAGAACTCGAACAACACACAGATGGCCGTGATCTCTGACGGGATCGACAGAATGTTGCCGTAAACCAGATTCCATCCAATTGCGAATCCCCAGGCGGGATCAACAAGAAACTCGGCATGCCGCACAAAAGCTCCTGTCACCGGCAACAAGGCAGCGACTTCTCCCAAGGCGAATTGGACGGCGCACACGACAAGACCAACAGTCGCATAGCCAAGCAACGCGCCGAGGGGACCACCCGTCTGAACAGACTGACCCAGACCGAGAAAAAGACCCGTGCCAATAGCGCCAGCGATACCCAGCATAGAAAGATGCCTCTCATGCAGACCGCGCTGAAGGCTCTGCTCCTCGGTGGCCGTTACAAGATCGCCATTGTTGTCGTTCCTCGTCTCCACGCCCATTGACGGGTTCGCCTTTCCACCAGCAGCAAGAATGTCGGCGCTCATCTTGACGCCTCCAAATCCGATCTGGTGATGAAAATGTTTGATAGGGGTTGATCGTGGTCTTGGCGAAGAGAAGCATTCTTTTTGAGGCTAGAAATGCCTTATCGACGCCATCACTTGAGCCAATGGTGCAATCTGAGATTGACCGGGGTGCTTCGGGCTGTCAGATACGGATACCGGCAATATTCTTCATGGTTGCGGATGTGATTGCTCTTTTGATCTATGGCGCGGTTGAAGGAGTGGATTGGGACTCCATTTAATTGGAGGTTTGTAAAGTCTAATCCTTCTAGAATCTGGCGATGCTGATCTATCAACACGCTAAGTTGGGCCTACTCCAGGCCCGCCTACCCTACATACAATAGCTGAGATGTGATCCTCAACATCATATTGGAGGAACAGTAAAGAGGACACCTGATAGCTGCTCAGGTTTGTTCATCGCTCGAAGGCTAAGGCACCGCAGCGTATGGGAGAATGGAGAAACAAGCATTAATTGTAGCTTTAATTTGGGCTCTCAATCGCCAATTGGTGATACTCTTCACTTATAGTTTATCATTACACATCTGAGTTGAGCTGTGAGGAACAAAGGTCAGCTATTCTTTTTGCAAAAATATCCAGCAGGTAGACTTGAAAAGAGGAATAATCGTATACTTTTAATACTGTTCTACTAATTTATACCAGCCCAGGCGCCTTGTTTCATTTCGAACGACAACACAAACAAATAAACAAACACACACAGATAAAACCCAAAAAACCGAGTACTACCCACAGGAAAACCGGAATCTTGAATTTTCTAGCGTTTAATCTTTCAGCACGCTTAGAAGCAACAAGCTCAAAGACACCAACGTCCGGCTTACAGGCGGTCTTTGCTGGAGGCAGCTCTCCATCGATGAAATATCTGGCTACAATCTCTTGCGTGCAATTGGAAGCATGACTGTGCATTGAATGCTATAAATTTCTGTTAGTATTACCATCAGTTCAAGACATGGTATTAAACTAACACCAACACCTTTGTGAACAACAACATCGCTTCCGGGAAATCGGGCAGATATCTTCCGGGCATTACCCAAAGGAGTCACCGGATCGTATTCACCGTTGACGAGAAGGATTGGTCTCTTTGTCTTGACTGTTGCAAGGCTTGTAAGATCTATCGGCTCAGCTGCGTGTGCTTTCCATTGAAAACACGGCGACTCAGAAAGCACGGCCGAATTGAAGAAAGGGCTATGAGCCTGATCGCCTTTGTACAAAGAGGCAATGTCTTCAGCAGTATTGGCGCGAAAAGTTGCGTCACTGCACCAGATCGCTAGATGGGCAAGATCTTCTTGAGGATTCCATGGAGATGCCGCCAGGCCACCAATTTCCTGAGATGCCGGGTCGATGAAGCACTTCGAACGATTGCCCTCAAAACCGGCATTAATTAGCTCATCCAGCCAAAGGTATCCTTCAACACGGTAGAGAGCGGACAAAATCTTGTGAGTCAGCCAGAGTGATTTACGGCTGCGTAAACCACCCCCAACTCCTGTGCAGAGCATGAAGACACGATCGAGGACCTTGAAGAAGCCACCTAGGTCTTCGGGAAGCTTGTTAGCCGAGATACATGAATTATTTTGGGCTGCCTTGCACTCGACGTAGAAATGTTTCAAGGCCTTCTCGGCATCTGCGATACCGTTGAGCCCGAGATTTTTAACATAGTCGTCGGCGAGCAGATTGCCCTCGAGAAGCATGTGGTCGATACGTTCAGGAAACATGCCAGCCAGAACCTGGCCTAGGACCGTGCCGTACGATATACCCCAGTAGTTGATGCGGTTACCTTCACCCAATGCCTTTGCAATTTCCGCTACATCTCTGGCGACGAATGCAGTGCCACGAAACTTCCCAAGATCCGCATCTCTCGTAACAAGGGATTCCGTGATACCTGTATAATTCAGAGCATCGCTAAGCAGCTGTTCAGTGGTACCATATGGCGCATTTTGAATGGTGTCGAAGAGCTCTTGGACCATTTGCCCCCGAAAATCTGGATCACCAAGCGGAACCAACGTCTTGCCTGTACCACTAATTCTAGGTTAGATTTGGCTCTACTGAAATGGCAATAGTTGAGATGTCACCTACCGTGGATCAAAACTGATCATGTCGTAGTGCCCGCCAACGATGTCGGACAAGTTGCGTCCGGATTGCAACAAACCTTCGATTCCAGAAACACCTGGACCACCAAAGTTCACAATGATGCTGCCTTTGGACTTTTTTTCGGTGGCTTTGAGCTTGATTAAATTCAATGTCAATGTCGTTTTATTCTTGCTGCAGTTGCCGGTATAGTCGAGAGGAACAGTCAGATCACCGCACTCGAATGGCTTTTGAGCTTTCTTGTATGCATCAATGCCCAAATTGCACTTGGTCCACTTGATGCGAGCCTCGGGAGTGGTAGAGTCTTTGTTGGCTTTGAGAAGACCATCTTTGGGCAGAACTGTAGCGTATGTGCATTGAAGGAACAGGTGGATGGGAATGATGCTTGTGAGCTTCATGTTGAATAGGGAGGGTGATGATGTGATGCTGAGAGGGTGATATGCTGAATAACGTTGACAAGGCGATGGAAATGGGCGGATTGTAAATGATAGAATGGATGGAGAGTTGTGTGTAAAGGTCCAAGTTGTTTACCAAGGTGTCTGACTTGAAGTTGTTTGACTCCCAGGATGACAATGATGGAAGGGGTTAACGACGAGTTGCGTCAGTCGCGATGAGGAGCTCGGAAGGAGTTGAGCACCCTGCCTCCTCTAATGCCTAGATCCCATTGGGGAGTTGCGACCGTTACTCTCGAAAAGTAGCCCCTGAGATTTGAAGCATTCGAAAGCATCAGATATTTTACAAAAGAGGATTACACAGACTGAGATAGATGACAATGATACGGAATGTCCGAAAGCAAAAGAAAAGGATTCGGAGCTTTCTTGATGAGAATTCTTACAAGTGTGAGCATTCGGTTTGGCACATGCTTTATGACAAAACCCCCTTCCGTTTCAACTCGGTATCGTGCCAATACCAATGACATCTGGCAGTAGGCATGGTCAGTGCTAAGCTACTTCCATTTCAAGTCAAGGACGGATCAGATCTGGAGAACGAACACGGGAAACTCGATCTCACTGCTGCCAGTCAAAGGTAGGTACGCGTAATATCACGAAGCCTGAGCCGGGACCAAGTAGAAGAAGCTCAGGGGCCAAATACGTCTTTTATCTCCAGCTGGAAACATTCTTCACTCACTGCAAGTGAACCAATACTTCATCTATTGGTCTCTCTGTATTCCAGTAAGAAACTTCCTTCCCATTCAATCTACGTACTTCAGCAAAAGATCTCGGCACGTATTTGTTGGCCTGACCAAGAGCAGAGCCATGGCGTTTGTTGGTTGTCGCTCAATGCCTTCAGCAAGCCTACAATAAAGAATTGGCATGCTTCCTTCATTTCGGGACAAATCTCTATAATTGCTAGAGGTAGAGAATTGGGATTTCATCAAGTCCCGCTACACCAATAGACGCTCATGATTCGTTTGTATAGAAGTGTGATAGCCATTGAAAACATAGCGGATGACGAATGTTGAACCAGTAAGTTAATAAAATGGTCGCCTTTCATGAAGAACATGCAACTCCTTTGTCGAAGCGTGATCGAGTACAGTAGACAACGCCAGCACCGGAGGCTACGACCCAAAGGCTACCGGGAGAAATACATGGTGCGTGGTTCAAATCGAAGGCTCATCATCATACGACCAAAGTATAGCATGAGTAGACTTCTCATCCCAGAGCCCTGAATTGTCTGCCTCGTCATTGAAGTCCATGTGAAGCCCACGGCCTAATGTGAAAATACAGCATGACCTGCAAAATATTATTAGCTTGTGGCATCATACCAAGTCAAGGGCTTGTACGTACACGACAGATGAGACGCCAAGAACGGCCTTGACACAGCAAACAAGCCCACCGAGGGGACCAAGACAGATAACCATGATGGTTGTGGATAATTTTATGAGAATACTGGAGCGGTTCGACGGTGAAAGGGCCGAAATCCGTTGCAAGGGATGGGACGGAGTGTTGATGAGCTCGGGTTTCGGGCGTAATCGTGAAAAGGATGTATGGGTCGAGAGATGACGGCTAGGAATGAAGAAGGATGCACGAGGTTTTATACTCACTGGGAGCCTGAAGGTAAAAGTTTTGTGCCTTGGGGGAAAAGGTTTCACAATAAAGTTCTAAAGATATTAACGTTCAATAACGGAAGGGCAAACTGGATCAAACTTTGCACTCTATCCATGAAGGACCGCAACTCGGTAGAGAATTGGCTGAGTTATTTCGAGATTCACTGCTATGTCAACCAAAGAGTCACAAAACACACGCCCAACGGGAAAAGGTAGAACAAATACTCTATTCGAAGATTCTGGCGTGTCTTCCTATGCTGTCTTGTAACCGAAATGATGATCCAGAGCGCCGCGCCTGTTTATAATAGAAAAGCTGGGGGACAAAACCTCTTCTCTGTTGTAGAAAAAGAGTTCTTGAGCCATGGCTCAGGACGGCGAAGATGCATTTAATGCTCCGTTCAAAGTCTTACAGATCTCCGTCTATCCCCGGACGCCTCTAAGCGTAACTCTGACCTCGCTATGCTATCAATGAAAGACAAAACGAATAATGAAAAAAGGCCTTGGTCTCATCCAACCAGTCCTCAGGGAGCAAGAAAACTTCTGACGTTAAATTAGGATGCCAAAATAAACTGGTCTAAAGTCCTAATAAGATACACTAAGTTTACCTAAGAAAAAAAAGGACTTAGGTAAACTTAGTATAAGTTTTCTTGCCTCCCCTTCCCAGTGTCGTGTGTGATCAAGAAGAAACTCTGTGTTGTCCAATTACTCACGATGCTCGTGGGATTCATGCGACTCGTGAGGCTGGGTCATAGTCTCAGCGCCCAGTGACTTCTCTGTTGGCAGGACAATAGCTCGGTCCAAGGCATAGGGAAGTCCACGATGGCGCCCACGAATCATCATGGCACAGATGATAAGTTTACTAAATGTCGTAAACTCGGTGCAAAAGGACGAATTGATGGTAGGATATCCTAAACTCAAGCCGACATTGCAGCTAAGGTAGGTCACGGTTAGCTCTGCTGGTGATGAAGGTGGTGTCATCCTTACTATGCTGAAACACCCTCAAACAACATCGGCCACATTGTAAATGCCTATGGTGAGCGTTAGCCAAGAAGAAGAAGAGACTGGTCTAAAGTCCTAATAAGATATACTAAGTTTACCTAAGTCTTTCTAAGACTTAGGTAAACTTGCCTTGTGGAATCACACTCACCGGATCATTGCCGTCCATGATCTTCTTGTGCTCGGCAATAGAGATACACAAAAGCCCAAGACAAATATACCACAAATCGAAACTCAGCTGGTTCCGCAGATGGGTCACAAAGTAGGAGCCGCCATCTTCTTCATCATATTGTAGACTATGCTCGTAAATGCCCAAAGACCGTTCCTCATAGGTATTTGAAGATCGGACGACGATTGAGATCGGGTATACGGAAATGTACATCATGATGAGCAAAGCCATTTGCACAGCCGGGTTCACATTGGCAAGGTTGAAACTGGCTGTTCCAGTGTGCCGAGAACTAACAGCCTGGAAAACGGCGGCGCAGAACCTCTGCCACCCAGGCAGTACTGTCACAGTCGAGTTATCTAGGTCAAGGAGTATGATGAATAGAACATCAGCGAGATTAAGGAGGGCAAGAATGCCAAAAAGCGCCCAGGTTGGCCCACTGGGGAAAAGGAGAGTATAACATCGCCGTGGGTGATTAAGAAGAAAATGTAATGGCTCTTGAAGGGAGGACTTCTTCGGGACGGCCTTCGAGATAGCCCAAATAACTAGCCGGAGAAGGACAGGATAGAAGGTGTGGCCAGCCAGGGCGAGGGCGCTCATGATGAGCAGGGGAGCTGGAGCGTCATTGAAAGATATCATCGAATCAGGAGTCAAGGTAAAACCCAAGTTGGTGATCATGGTTTGAGCAGAGTAGACTGCCCTAGATAAGAGGTGAGAAAGACAGAAGCCATAGCCTAGGAGGAAACTCACCACCAAATTCGATTTTGCCCACACTTGTCAATGTACTCAACGTACTTGTTGGGAGCATTCTGAACCCATGCTATCAAGCAGACAGCCCCGAGGCAGTGAAGAAAAACATAGTAGCCTGTAGATATCAGCAGGCTATCCCTGGACAACCGCCCCAAGACTTACCAATAATTATCTTGAGTAGGAGCTTCAGGCTTTTATACTCGATGCCACCCAGTTCCTCCCGGTCCTTAGACGACAAGTTGTGAAAGATGGAGTTACGACCTATGGTAACCTCTCGAGATAAACGGGGAAAGTCACCCACGGCAAGTGTTGGTGCCCTGGCCAGCGGACGCTCCTTAGGCGCTTGAGCAGGGTTGCCAATAACAAAGAGCGACGAAGCGACGGTAGCGACACGCTCGACAGAGCGGACTTTAGCCAGACTAAGGCCAGCGCTACGTCTACGGCGAAGGGTACCAACAGGGGTGGACTGAGTTCGAGAAATAGGTTCGATGACATCTTCTAGAATGAGGGCTTAGCTCACGTAACATGCAATACATGCAGCAACAGACAGGGGTCGTACCATCTCGAGTATCTCGGCTGAACCTTCGTTCAGTATTTAGCTCGACAAAGGGAAGGCCTGAATATGTCAGTCGGTACGAGAAAAGGAGCGAATAGTGGCGTACCTTGGTCTCGAGCGCGAGGGCCGGGGATATAGAGTGTTGACTCGTGCTGCTCATGACGAGGATGGTGGTCGGTCGAAGGATCGAAAGTGATCCGTGTTTCGTGCTGGTCTCCCTCTTTCACCTTCTCTTCCTTAATTGTGGGTGAAAGAATGTCTACCGGCCGCTGGGGTGGATGATCAGGAGCTGGATCAGTCCGACTCCGAGCCTTGATCGGCGGGAGTGCATCCTGCTCCGCGACATTCTTATGAACGCGTTCTGTCACAGATCGTGCAAGTCCCGGTCTTTTGTCAAGTATTTCCGAAAGAGGATTATCAGCTGCAATTTCCGGATCCTCCTTAGGATCTAGATCCACTGGTCTGCGTCTGCTGAGTAGAGCAGGAGCTATATGGCAAAATGTCAGTAATGGTCGCCAAGTACAGGCGAGAACCAGCTGACCAGCATTCTTGAGGTATCTTCGGAACCAGACAAGGCGCACAACTACAACAATGATATTGATTGTCACAAGGTTGGAAAATAAGGGGACGAAGTATAGAAACAGCTGTTGGTACGTCTTCAGTACAGGAACATCGACTCTGTAATGAAAACGGTTAGCACCGTTGAAGCCCGCCCACAAGTGTTGTAGAAAGTGGCTCACGTAGTTAAACCAGTAACGGTCGAGGCGCTAACGCCAAAGAAATAGGCATCGATTGCACTCAGCTTGCCTTCCGGATAGATGAACAAGAAGCTCGACAGACCCATGCAGATGATGTAGATGTCTACGTGCCGCCGAGTAGCGTTGTCAGCCGCATCCTATCAGCAGCACCTTGTCATGTCAGTATAACGGCACTCACAGTGTATTTTGACAAAATTGAGATTTGGGCGCCACATGTTCGTCTGTTTGGCGTTAAAACGCCCAAGACGATGCCCTAGTGAGAAGGTGTTTCAGGGTCGTTTGCAACTCGAACGGGCGTAAAGTCTAGATGTTCTGTGCCGTTTTCCGAGGAAGTGAGTGAGCAGGTTGCAGACCAACTCGTTTGAGCAAGAAGAGAGTGCGAGCAGGCAGTGTTTGAGCGAATTATTGCCAAGCCGAGGAGCCGGGATGCCAGCTATGAAGGCATTTGCAATAGCGGAAGTGGTGCATTGACAATAGGACCCGGTGGGCTAACGCAGTGGCCGTAGGTGGCCACCACAATTTGGTGACAATAGACGGGACATTGTCACGGTATTGTTAAGGAAGAACCTCTCTGCCCAGGGTAGTATCCGGTAGTCATCGAGCACGGCCGATAGGAACCGCAGGGGAATGGCGGTAAGGGACCCTGAGGGTACCATACATATGTACAGCAGAGGAGGCCTCGCGATACCTGATTTGGCTGATATAACGTCACTTGCAGGCCGTTTCAATGAGAGCAGCTAAGTGATTTATTTGATGATTCCCTGATTGAGCCTTAGGCGGTGGCAGTGCAAGATAAGCTGGGTCTGCATCACATGCCTAAACCTTCGGGGGCCTCAGGGAACAAGAAAACTTCCGATATCGAATTAGGGTGCCAGAATAAACTGGTCTAAAGTTGTAGTAAGATATTCTAAGTTTACCCAAGTCTTTTTATCACTTAGGTAAGAGGTCCTAAGTTTTTTTACCTCCTGTTAGGGGGGTAAAGAGATAACTTTATAGCAGATACAGTTATAGGGAGGTATCTCTAGCGCTGTTGTTTAATTGAACGCATCGTATTTTCTGTCAGCTCCATGCATCAACACATTGGGCATGGCTATTGAGTAATTATTGCAACTGTCCCAATGGAGTGCAACGTGAAGTTGCACAGGGCATGGACATGAATACGAGACTGGGCAATATCCGTGCCTGAGTAATGCTGCTTCCGTCATCCATCCATGTCTTGAACCTCGAAGACAAAACAAATCATAATAATGAAACATCAACATTCGAATCGAGGTTAGAGATTGGATGTCAACGCTAAGCTCAGATGCCAAGCGCCAAGATCAGATCAACTGCAAGTGCTCGCGCGAACAGACAGGGAAGACACATTATGTCATCCGTCATCGAAAAGTGGAGAAGCACTCTAATCGCGCTCACGAAGCGCGTCGCAACACGAGCTTTGGTTTGGATCATACATCATCATGCAAATCGAGTAAACAACAAATCAAAATTCTCTTTTGACACGTCAATCTCTTATCAATGACCCATCTGCAGCTTCACCTTTAGCAATGGATTACAACTTTGGCCAGGACGCCCCCTCCGGCTCTGGCTCCGGTTCCTCAAACTGGCTTGGCCTTGGCCAGCGCGTCACTGTCGCTTCTTCGTCGCCTGGTGTGCCCAACACCATGCCCGAGGCTGATGATGCTTCTTTCGCCGAATCATATCGCCCAGAGGCTTCTCCTTTATTCAACCCTCTTTTCATGCCCCGAAATCCGGCTCCTGAAGGTGCACCCTCAACTGCTTTAAGCCCCGGCCCTCCTCCTAGCTGGCCCTGGCAGCGCGATGCAACCTTCAACAGTGACGGCCTCGAGTCCCCCGATGTCTCCGCTCTTCATGAGCAACCTTCGCGTTATTCTGAATCGCCTGAAGATGATACGCCACAAAAATCAGCTATCGTTGAGGAACCTACCGATACTCTTCATATTACTTCCCCCGAATGCGCCCCATTCTCGCCGCTGCAAGAATCTACTGCACGTACGCAAGAGAGCTCGATCATTCAGTCAAATGTCACCGAAGAAGGGGCCGCAGAAGCAGGCGTTGATCCTGAGCCAGTTGTAGAGGAGTCACGCGTTGAGATTCATGAGTATACCGAGACCATTGTCCAGTCCTCAGAAAAGGAGCCCGAAGAATTACTCTCTCAGCAAGAACTTGGCAATGCTGCCCCAAATGGTGAAGCCGATCGCGTTGAGCAAACACCCACCCAGACACCCATCGAGCAAGCGGCCGACGACAACAAGGCCACTGATGGCCAACAAACCCCAGGACAAGGTCAATCCAAATCACCAGAGATCGCCTCAGCCCCTGCCACAGGACCTAGTTCACTTAGGAACGCGTTGCTTTCGGTTGGCAGAGGTATCATGAAGCGCATGTCAGCGCCACCTCCTGCAGTCGTGGCGACACCTCAACCAGATGACTCTCAGAATCGAAGAGCTACCTCAACACAATTAGAACAACAGACAGAAAGAGCTGGTTCCACTCCCTCCCTAGTCGTTGAACTGAAATCAATGCCAGAGCCGGAAAAGGCAACATTCACTTCCCAAGCCCCTGCGCCTGAGGACGGACCGCCGCCTGCTGAAGAACATGTGCCAGCATCTGCAAAGCAGAGCCGACGAAGCACACAAGGGGTTGTGGAAAAGGCTTCGGGGTCTGCTACAAAGCCGACACGTGGCCGCCGAAGCATTGCTTCTGCGCCAGCATCACCCGTGTTTAAGAACGCTCCTTCGTCAACCCAGAAACAAGCCCGCAAGTCCATGCCTGCAAGTGTTCTCGCAGATCAGACCCCCAAAAAACGAGGACGCCCACGAAAGAGCGATGCTGTAGCCACTCCAGCCGCGCCCCCAAGCACTGCAAAGAGAGGCCGGCCCAGAAAGTCGGATGCCACTCCAATCCCTGTTCCTAGCGCATCCAAGCCCTTATCTGCTAGAGGCCGCCGCGTTGCCAGCGCTAGCAAGGCTGTAACGACACCTCGAAGAGCTGCAACAGCCCGGACACCTAAGACAGCAATTGGACTCCGTGCCGCAGCGACTCCTACGACAACACCAAAGCCGCGTGGCAGGCCACCGAAGAACCCTCCTCAACCAACAGAAGAGGAGGAAGAAGTCGAGCCAGAAGTGGAAGCACCCAAGCATGCTAGTCGGGCAAAGCGAGGTGCCGATTCGACTGATGATGCTCCTGCCACAAAGAAAAGCACACGCACAGTCAAGCCACGCACAGTTCCTTCTCCAGCCAAGCGAGGCCGAGCTACAAGAAAGGCTGCTGCTGCTCCCCCTCCAGCTGAGAAAACAGAACCTGTCACAAAACGTGGTCGCCGAACTGCAGCTGCGCCCAAAGAAGAAGCGCCCGCCGAAGCTCCCAAGAAACGTGGTCGCCCTGCTACTAAGGCTGAGGCGCCAGCAGCTGAGGAGTCTGCTCCAGAGCCCAAGACGCGAAAGAGAGGTCGCGCTGCAGCTGCCGAGGACACCGCAGCTGAAGAGCCGGCGCCAAAGAAACGTGGCCGCGTTGCCAAGTCTGCCCCAGAGGAAAAGCCAGCACCGGCCCCCAAACGACGTGGAAGGGCAGCTGCCTCAAAGGCTGTCGAAGAGGCCGTAGCTGAGCCTGCACCTACAAAGAAACGTGGAGCTGCCAAGCCAACTACTAAGTTAGCCGAGAACGCTGCATCTGGACCCGAGTTGGCCCCCAGGAAGCGAGGACGCGCAGCTGCTTCAGCCAAGGCCGCTGAAGATGTCCTTACTGAGACCGCCACCACAAAGCGTGGTCGTTCTAAACGCGCAGCACCCGAGCCTGAGCCTGAAGTTGAAGCACCTGAACCTGCGACCAAGAAGCGCCGTACAGCACGCAATGCCGAGGAGCCAGTTGTTGAGGAACCAAGCAAATCTACAGGCCGAAAGACAGGACGACCTGCAAAGGCTGCCAAGGAAGTTGTGGAAGAGCCCGCACCCAAGCGTGGCAAGTCTACTCGCTCCAAGGCCACCGAACCTGAAGAACCAAAACCTACTGCCAAGCCTCGTGGTCGAGCTGCCGCGAAGAAGGCACCAGAACCTGCTGTCGAGGCCGAGACTGAGGCTGAACCAGAGAAGCCCAAAGCTCGTGGACGGCCCGCAAAGGGAAAGGCTGGAAAGGGCGAGCTTCCAAGCTCAAAGGCCGCTGAAGCTCCCGCCGCAAAGCAAGGACGAGGTGCAGCCAAAGCCACAGCCACCAAGGCCAAGGGTTCTGCTCCTACAGGCGTGACCAAGACGGGCAGGGCAGCACAAACCGGTGTCCGAAGAGGACTGCGATCAAGGGGCTGAATTAATGTCTGATATACACATGCAAAACTTTTGTTTCGGCGATAAAGGATGGTAGGGTGGACATCTGGTTTTTGAGGTTTATTGTAAATTATGGTATTGGGAATGATCAGGCATGGGTTAGGAAAGGTATTATGAAAACACTTGTATGGAGTACATGGAATAGTAACAAGTTCACATATATGCTTCTGGCTCATCTGGGATCAAAGTGTTAAAGAATCGCAATATTTTCATTGACTTGCAAGGTAACAAAGCACTAACAAAGTATCACATCGCAACAAAATAGAACCATCAACAAACATACTGGTATCTTGGAAACAAAAGAAAGAAAACACCAAATCACTCGTAAAGATCCTTATCGACATCGCCATCCTTGTTCGAATGCGGGCTCGTTACCTTGATACCATTCTCCAATCGCGACAGTGTCATGATATACCCCTTGTGATCGCACCAGCTGCGTACCATCTTGACAGCTGTCTTGATCTCTCGTCCATTAAGTTGCCAGAGTGACAACTCTGCAATGTCCTCGTCATCGAGCGGCTTGTCTTCATAGGTTGCGGTGATCTCTCCCCCAGCATCCTCGTCTGTGCCGTCGTTCCTAGGCGTGGTGGAACCCGTGGCAGGAGATTCGTCCGTGATATCTGTGATGCGGTTACTGTCAGGCAGACGTTGGAGGAACTTGCGCCAAACGGTCTCGCGAGCCTCACGGGTGAGAGACTTGAAGAGGAGATGCAAGCTGACTCGGCTGCGGAACGCAGTATCAATGGTATGGTACAGGTTGGTGGTGAGGAAGATGATGCCGCGGTAGTACTCGAGCTCGCGAAGAAAGATGCTGACAAGTTCATTGCGATGAATGTCATTTGGGTTACGCTCTGCCATGAAGACGTCCGCTTCGTCAAGCAGGATGACAGCGTTCCATTCCGTCGCCATCTCAAACACTCGCTTGATGTTTGCACCCAGAGCGGCAGCATTAATACCCAGATCCTCAGCCTGCAAGTAGAAGAGAGGGCGATGGGTGCGATCTGCAATCGCTTCGGCCATGAGGGTCTTTCCTGTTCCAGGAGGACCAGACAGAAGCATGATGAGACCCTGACCCTTGCCGACAATTACATCTTCCATAGCCGTTTTGGCGCCGTTGGCAAGGCTGTGATTCTCAACGAACGACAGCACTAAATCCTTTTGCTGTTCGTCAAAGACGAGGTGGGAGTACGCTTGATCATTCCAGACAATCGGCTCAAGATCCTCGACATAGAAATAAACTATAAATTATTAGCACAAGCACAAAACATCAGGCATCAGTGATCTCACCCCAGAGCTTGTTCTTCAAGGCGTATCCACCAATTAGCTCGGTCATGAATGCAAGCTCTTTCGGCTTCTGAAGAAGCTCTTCCCGGTTTTTGGTCTGATCCTCCTCATTGAGCCTCTTCTGCTGTGTCTTGGGGTGTTTGCCTTCAGGCTTGGCGTCGGCGAGATCCTGTCTACGGCGGCGGCGCGATACATCGACCACCTCAATCTCTGGGTCCTTATTTTCGCGCTTTCCTTGGGCAAGGTGGTATTTGTTATATCCGACCACGTCGACTAGGATACGACACTCCACGTTATGCTTTTCAACGCCAGACTCTCCGGGGTGCAGAGCGATGCCATTGTATGAGCAATAGGTCAAGCCCTGTAGGTCAAGAACCTTGCGACCCCGCGACACTAAGCGCTGTTCAATAACATCCTTTTCTGGGTGCCTTTCGAAAGGGTAATGGCGAAGGTCACGAATGGGCTTGTTACCAGCGAACTCGTTGATCGTAAGCGACTTCTTTCTCCAGATGAACTCCTCGCCATTGAAAGCCATGACTTTGGCCGTCAAGACGAGCTGCATGACACCTTCGTTGGTATCGTACTCTGTACCATCCACCTTTGCAATGAACTCGGAGTTCATTCCATAGCTGTAGGCTGTAGAGTCCCTGGGGAAGAGAGTCCAGGCTGTTCGGAAGTCAATGAGATCCTTGTCAAGCAAATTCCGTCTCTTGATCTTGAGATCGCGGAAGATCTCATCAAGAACTCTGAGGAACAGTTGCAGATATCCCTTGAGTGGATCGTCCTGCTTGGTGTTGCGATACAAGTCTCGAATCTCATCTTGACAGAACCACAATGGGCGGAAAGGCTCCTTGAAGACGGCGGTATCATGGACATCGAGATGGAGGTTCTCCTTCTTCAGGATAGGCTCGATTGCGCTGACAAGAAGAGGGTTCTGGACATCGACTTGGTGGTACTTGAGAGGGTATCGGTTCGAGATAGCGCCCTTCTGGATGTCTTTGATCTTGTATACCTTGATGGCAACGCGGTCTCGAGCCTTGGCTATGGCCTTGGACACTTGCTTGGGTGGAAAGTCTTGCCAGTCCCAATCATTCCTCACGGGGTCCGAGTTCTTTCCCTCGTAGAGAGTTTGTATGACGGTATCGGCACCAAACGAGGGATCTTTGTTGTTAATCTCCTCGGGCTCCTCCTCCTTGTACTCTTTCTCAAGATCAAGTGGCTCATCGAGAGGAGATTTCTTGCGGTGGAGAAGCTTGTACTTCCATTTCCATGTCATGTCAGAAATGTTTTCGCCAACGTTTTCGAGCATTCTGAACCGAGATCTTCTGGCGTATGGGGTAAAGGAGGAGGAAGAGGATGATGAAGTGGTGGAGAATGAGTATCGCCTGGGAGGAGGAGGAGGAAGGCGGGTCATATTTGACGATAGATGAGGTGCCTGATTAAAGTTCAAAAACGTCCTAGCAGGGGAGAAAAGAAGATAAAACAAGCCTGGGCTTGGAGTGTAGATCTAGCGCCAATAAATCACAGTAAATACAGCCGACTTTTGGTTTCCAAGGACAGGATTGGTAGGGATGGGATCCAATCCGATAGCTTAGGACTTGCTGATGCCTGGTGCCTGGTGCCTGGTGCCATTGCTGCCTCACCGTTGGCCTTGACGCCATTGTCAGCCATTGACTGCTGCGGCAGCAGGTGAAGCTGCATGCGCAGGCACATGTGAAGGCAGTCCGCAAAAAGGCGTCTTGGTGGTTGGGGAAAGACATAACTCAGCCATGACCCGCCAATTGCAATTTGATAGACCTCTGACTGGTCATTACTTTGAAAGACGGGGAGACAAATAACAAGAAAGTGATATTTATCAATGCATGATTGTTGGTTGTGTTACCTGCATCATTTGAAACGTTGATCTTAGTGGCCAGAATCGAAGTGAGGTGGTGTTTGCCGTCCATCCTATCCCTTGGCGTAGGACTTACAGCTCAAAAGCCCCCTGTGGGGACCCCTGTAAGTCCTGACTCCTCCCCGGACCCGGTAAGGGAGCTTGGGCCTCTGCCTAATATGCCCCCACTAAGCAAATGGAGGTAGCTGAAAGAAAAGAGGCCTCAAGATGATCAAACTAACAGAGACAATCAGGCTTGTGCCTCGGATGATACCTGTGTTATTTTGTCTAGGTACATCTCTTGCATTTTCAGCCCTACTTCGCCCAGCTCCCGCACAAGGCACCCACATTCGATAGCTCAGGAGGCTCAACACAAGGCACTTCATGAGGCAGCATCATATCATCATCAAGGACGGACGGGAAGTGTTTTGTGGCTCCAAGCGAGGAAAAGAAAGTCCCCAGGTTCAGGTCCATGTCATGTCGTGTGCTAACATAGCCAAATCGATTCACCCGCTAGTCTGCTGATACGATGCTGTTGGAGGTTGTCTGTGTAACGTCATCTGCGACTGAGAGGAGAGAGGCAGAGCTTGAATTGACTTTCATTCTACACATCCTCCAAGCGACCAATTAACTTTAGGTAATAAGGCAGAGTCCGATGAGCGGCAGAACAGCGATGGAGGCTGGGCTACTGGCTGGAAATGTCATCTCTCTATCGCCTTTTCTCAATCGTCTCCGGAGCAATGCCCTGAGCTGCATGCTCATCACCTGCAATAATCCACCATAACTCAACAAGCGGGTTTAGCTCAGTTGGGAGAGCGTCAGACTGAAGTCAAACTTCAATCAATTGATATCTGAAGGTCATGTGTTCGATCCACATAAACCGCAAGTTCTTTTTTTGGTTTCTAGCACAGTGACAAGTGGGGAGAGATGGACATAAGTTATTATCAGCAGGAAGTGACCAACACGCTGTTGTATTCTTTTTGATGTTACCTGGTTATTAGTAGGAAAGAGAGTTCTGCCTTTTTTTTTTTCAGTGCATGCGTTTCATCCATGCTGTTTTGCCAATCGTACGTACGTACGTGAATGCTTTACAATTCCCACGTGTCGATATTGATGAAGATCGCACCCAAATTCTATACGTCAATGCCAGAATTGGATCACCAGCACTTCACCCTTCTTACAGCTGAACTCTCGTTCAAATGCTGGACATTATCGACGGAATTTCTCTCTGTTCCTGCACTTACACCACACAAACGACACGCCCCAGAAGTAGCCTTTGCTCAACGGACTTACACGCCACGTCCATTGATCCATCATTGCGTGGGCAATGATGACTAGCGCAGATTCGCGCGTCATTGTATATCTAACTTCATCTAGTTGCTAAGTCCTTGCGGCTAGCCAGACCTTTCTAAAGAAGCACGTCACCTGTCAAGCTATGAGCTGACGAGCCATGTTTCGCCATGAACAGTCTGAAAGTAAAAGCACTTATCAAGTTCAACTGCATTTTTGACACGGGATTTGCAATAAAAATCGATAATGTACAGATACTGTACTGACATCCTGGAGGTGTGCAAATCTCGAGGTCATGGGCTACAACGAGGCCTTGCGTATCTGACAGTTCTGATATCTACTAGTCTTACAAGGACATGACTGAATGTCTATCATTGAATGAGAGGGAGGCGAGCATACATTGCCTGAAGAATCTGGAGAGTCTCAGGCCAGAACTCGGAAATTCGAGCAGTTGTCCTTTAGTTCGTTCTTGTGATGTCGAATCGATCCCTCAAGTCGAGGAAGAAGCCATGGATGGAGCGATGAGCAACCCGACAACTCATGTCAGCTTTGGAGATACTCTCAAGCATTGGAACGTGATCAAAGAAGCATGGGAAATCTTGGATCCACGGTGAAGATGACTTCGTACGCATCCATTCTGATAGATGCGATGGCTACGAGTCAGAGGGGCTTTAGTCTGAATTGTCTATCTATGACTGTCTCGGCAAGAAAATCCCCCATGAAACTCACACACGTTGGTATTCTTCAACAATTCTCCCGGGACCATTTGCAAAGGCTGATGTTCATCCTGCCCCAACAAGACCGAAGCTGAACGTGCCCCGATGTTCAGCAAGTGGCTAACCCATTCCGCTATATTCTCTGCCATATAAATTGTGGACATACGTATAGAAAACATGTAGTTGTTCTGTTTGCCGCAAGGACGATTGGGTAATGGTCTTTACTACCAGGTCAAAGGACTGACGGCCGTGAAACCTCACGCACGATTCCGCAGAGGTACATACGTTGGAAGATGCAGAGCGAATTACTTGCAACAGCTCACCCAGTGGAGGGCTAGTGCGGCCTTGGGGATGGCGTTGTGATACTCGCCCGGAGGAGGGGAGTCACTAGGTCCCAGACAAGGGCAAATACCGAAGAGGCATGGGATACCATGGCTCGTCGAACACAGTAGTTCTATCATCGAACTCAGGATGAACAATCGGCAGTCAGGGTTGTCTATCTGGAAGGGGATAGTGGAATGCCATCAGTGTATAGGATCTTGGGCCTGAACTTGGAGAAATCAAGGGTGACACTCAACGGCAAGATGCCGCATCTGTCTCTTGAAGCATACACCGCTTGCCTATGGGCATCAAATCATTCACTAGGCCTGATTCACGGTCACTGAAGGTGAAATAAGACGTCATCGGCTGGTATCAAACGACACATGCCTAGCAGCTGCTTGCCAGGTGACCTAGACAGCATAGGCTACCAAGCTACAGCAACCATATCATCGACCAGAAATCGCAAACTCGGATTTCACTCTTACAAAAAACGTCCCTTCACCGATCCAAATATCCTTGACCGCAATTTGAGTTATTGTCTGACAGCAGGCTTTTCTACATCTTCTACGCAGCTACCCGAGGGCCACGGCTGCAAACCGAGTGCTTCAACCACCTCGGTGAGAAAAGTTTGGCGACGCAAATCCTCAACCACATAACTCAGTCTTGTTCTGATTCTTTCTACCTGTTCACTTTCTTTGATCGTTCACTATTGTTTCTATTCGGAACCCCGCTTCACACATCGGCTTCTATCAATGAGGACGGGATGAATGAATAGAAACGACCACTGCCATTGTTCAACCATATTTTTGCTGTTCACGGACCATTCAATCACGACAATAGGCAATCTAAACTCTCAAATAAGGTGGAATATAAATTGTTCTTCGCTTCTACTGGCTTTCGAATCTTGATTCTCATCTTCTCACCGAACTCTCCTCTACTGTACCCTACTTTATCGACACTTATCCAGCACATCAGTATTATTCATCTCCAACTCAACTTCACCACCGGTTCCATCTTGACTATTCTTCAAGATGGAAACGCCTCCCACTCCAACCACTCGTGAGAGTTCAAGCAGTCCTGATCTCGACGTTACTCCTCCGCCTCATGAGCTGAGCAGCCCATTCACAAGACCTAGCACTATCAGCACAGGTTCCGAACTCAAGAACAAATCCCACATGCCGTTCTCACAGGTTTCTGGTGAATCACCCAGTCTTCGTAGGGATAGAGGCCCTCTTCCCCAGGCCAATCTGAACGCTGTCATCGAGGAAACTCCCGCTTATCGAGCTCCTCAGTTTCGAACTGAACCAATCTCTATGTATATACGCAGCCATGAGCCTTACAATTTCACGCCTCAAAAGCCTGTGTCCTTCAACTCAAATGTGGCTGGGCTAGCTACACCAGCCAATCCTATCCGCCAGCCTACTGCTCCTCCTCCCGACCATGCTGCTTCAACCAGAAGCCTGTTTCCTGGGGCCTTGGCTCCGTCTCCAGCCATATGGGAAGGCCTCAAGGGGCACTTCAGCCAACTCGGGATCAACGAGCACCAAAGCATGGCTTCCCCAACAACTCTCCCCCCTACTCGGACACCCCTAGCTCCCATCCAAGAGGCTCAGCGTCCTGTTCTGCCCTCCTGGCTCGAGGACGCTCTGAAGAAGGGACCTTACCTCCAGAGCCAAGACGATCATAGTCAAAAGTTGAGTTTGGCTGCTCATCAACAAAATGCCCGTGGCTTCAGGCCCATGGCTGCTATTACTCGCCCTCCCAGCCACACGACCCGCGAAGATGAAGCGCGCGAGTCTGTCTTCTCCGACAACTACAAAGGAGAACACAACACCCGAAATGCAAGCGCCCTGAGCCTCACCCCAGAGCAGAACTGCGCCCTCTGGCTGACCAATCTCCCACCTGATGTCACTCATCATGAACTGCTTGGACAGATCCGTAACGTCGGACGGATCTGGTGCTCTGTCATCAACAAGCCCGACTGGCAGCGCCACGAAACCGCCGCCGCAAAGGTCGTCTTCTTCACTCCTGGCCCTGCCCAGCTTCTCCTCTCCAAGTCACTTACACAGGGTCTTACTGTTCGCGGCTTTCCCGTGCGAGTCACTCACAACCGTGTCAAGTACGGGGAACAAACCATCATGGGACCTGCATCGCGAGTTCTTATCATCACCGGGAAAAGCACCTTTGTTAACCCCAGCTGCCTCACAGAATTCTTCGAGGAGCGCTTCGTCTTTGAGATTGATGAGATCACTGAGCTCATTGTTCAGGGTGACGCTTCGAAGGGGGGCCGGTCTGTGATCGAATACCGATTTGGAAGCTTCCGATGCCAGGCGCAGATGGGCAAGATGGCCTTGGAAAAGGATCGCCCACAAGGATTTGAGAAGGTTGAG
Source organism: Fusarium sp. NRRL 25184 (assembly GCA_013755755.1). Taxonomy (NCBI): domain Eukaryota; kingdom Fungi; phylum Ascomycota; class Sordariomycetes; order Hypocreales; family Nectriaceae; genus Fusarium; species Fusarium sp. NRRL 25184. Next base: position 110,535 of record JABSSZ010000261.1, read on the forward strand.
TTCGGAGAGGATCCATGCGAGGTTGGCGACACCCTCTCTGCCTATGGTGTTGCTGCGGAGCGTATTCAGGGAAAGGGAATGTGAGACTGAGAGATGAATGATGAACTCACGGATTTGTGTATGAGAAAGGATTTCTGGATGGGGGTATTATGTTATCTTGCTTGTTGGCACTGGGAGCTCTACCGCTAGCTCATACCCTCGAATGACTTCAGAATGCATCAGATAGATTACGACGTAAGACACTAGATGACTTAGATATTGTCAACAATATTGCTATACTTGATTGTTCGACATAAAAGCAGAGATTTACATAACCCGAGTGAATGTTCATACCAGACGCTTTCACCTTTCAGGTGTCCCATGACCGGTAAGTAGCCATCGTAACGGGCATGTCCGTGTTCAAAGTGGCTTCGCATTGACTTTACGATGGTCTATTACGATGACCTATCTCTTTGACCGGCAT
>JABSSZ010000263.1:0-59980 GCA_013755755.1 Fusarium sp. NRRL 25184
CCCTGGGTCCCATCAACTTACAGCGCGCACACCCCTAGCAATCAACGCCCCCCCCCCCCCCTGTAAGCACCTCAGTATCCTAGACAGGGCAAGCTCGAGCACGAACCAAAGTAACGGGTACGGTACCGCCGCATTTCTGTTTTTATATAGAATACTATATATATGACTCTGGCCTTGCCCTCTCATCATATCGTCAAATCTCATATCAGTATCATTCTGCTCCTTTGCAATCATCACAATGTCCAACGCTGTATCGGACAACGGACCCCGGTCTACTAGACCCCGTCCTGCCAAATCCGGCATCGACATCAAGCTCGACCAGCACTGGAGCTCAAAGTCGTATACTTCTGGCTCCAAGGTCACGGGAAACGTCATCATCAACACTCAGCGCGATGTTGCTTATGATGGCTTTGACATCTTGTTCATTGGCACTGCCTATACTCGTGTTGACTTTGTCAGCCAATATTCCAGCGCCAACTACGCTTCTCGTCCTTTCATGAAGCTCCGCATGCCCCTCAGCCCGGCAGACTTCCCCAGCAATCGTGTCTTCGAGGCTGGTCGCACATATACAATCCCCTTCCACTTTGTTGTTCCCCACCAGCTTACCCTCAGCGCATGCAACCACCCTGTGGCACATGAGGGTATCAGGGATCACCACCTCCAGCTCCCCCCTACCATGGGATTCTGGGAGCGCAACGATCAGTCTCCTGACATGGCCCACATCGAGTATGGCATTCGTGCCGTGGCTACCAAGAACAGCGAGGAGGAGGGCCGAACTTTGCCCCTTGATAGCTTCCACATGGTCAAGGTTCTCCCTGCCATGCCCGAGGACGCCCCTCTTGATATCTGCTCCAAGGACGAGCGCTACTGTCTCTCCAAGACAAAGCCTATCCGCAAGAACCTCTTCTCTGCCAAGCAGGGTGAGCTCACCACTACAGCTTCTCAGCCCAGTGCCATCATGCTCTCTGGAGACTTCCTCAACGCCAGCGGTACCAACCTGAAGGTCAACTTCGAGTTCAGCTCTACCTCCAAGGATGTTACACCTCCCAAGGTCAACTCCGTTAGCGCTAAGCTCCACGCAACCACTTTCTTCAGCAGCGCTCCCATGACACAGCTCCCTAACTTGGGTTCTCGCATCAAGCACCAGAGCACTCCCTCGCTCACTTACTCGACCACTACACCTGTCCCCATGCGACCTGACACCCGGCTCACTTGGGAGGATGAAACTCCAGGATCTCGACGGGATTCTGGCTACGACAGTGCGTTCTGGAACGAGGGAGAGACATCCGAGTCTGAGGATGCCCAGCGCAACAGAAAGGCTAGCAAGTACAACGTGCGTCGCTACGCTACTCTCGATGTTCCTTTCAACTTGCCCACTTCCAACAGCAAGCTTTTCCTCCCTACTTTCTACTCGTGCCTCAGCGCTCGCGCTTATATCCTCCACCTTACCCTATCTGTTGGTCCCATGAACACCAACATCAACCTCAACATCCCCATTCAGGTGGCTGTTGAGAACACCTACGACCACGTCGACGACGATGAACTTCCTTCTTTTGACGCTGCCATCGCCGAGGCAGAAGAAGCCGATGTCGACCTTCACTTGCAGCCCCGCCTCATGCAGGTTCCCGATGCTCGATTCCAGGGCAACAGCGTGCTCCCTGGCTACGAAGACATGCGAATGCGAGCCCAAGTGGCAGTTGCCTAGATGGTAACAACTCTTACAACCAAAATAACTTAATGGATATTAATGGAGGAGGACCTGTTCCAAAAAGTTCATATGATACCACGTTTCCAAAAAAAAGAAGGAGGAGAATGGGAAACTTTTATGACCTTTGTTTATTTATTGCATTACTCAGCGAGGAGTTTTCGAGATTTTTCAAAAACGATTCGATTTTCTGTCAAGAACGGTTCTTGGCATCTTTTGGAGTTTAGAGGATGTTGCATATACATACAAGTATTATACAGGGGATGCATTATTGGGAATACATAAAATGGGAATCGGACAATGCATTCCGAAGCAAGTTTTACTATGTTAGAGAGACGTGGAACCACCACATGATCTTTTTTGTTATAGAAGAATATGATAATCTTCCAACATTTCTTGATTCTTGATGTGATCTGCTGTTCTGCACGTATTGCTCTGGGTGTACAGACAATCGAATTTTCTTACGTACTAATCATCTCAGACAAGACCACAGTCGACTCATCCAAAGGGGCCTCAAAAGGAACATTTCGGAAATGCCGTCGGGTGATGAACCACGTGAATGAATTCGGCCGAAACCGCAGTACACACGTACCACCTACAGCTGTGGAATCATTATCGCGTTACATCCAAGAATGTTTTGCTTTCCCATGTTATTGCCGTAGCAATATCATGATCCTCCACTTTGCAGTATACAGACATGCACTCGAACTTGATTGGCCAAGACTGTGGGGCAAGGCGGGATCTTGCATACGGGTTGGAGCGGAGCGTTATCATTGGTAGATTTGGGGGTTGCATGAAGAGCTTGCAGCTTGCAGCTTGATTGAGATTTGGTGGAAAAGCTGGGATAGAGACAGAGATGGTCGTGTGTCTTGGTTCCCGAGTCTATGAGCCTTGGTCAATGTCAGTCGTTGATTGATAAATGATAGGTTTCGAGATTGACTAGTGAGAATTGTTTGCACACATATGTCGCTTTTGACATGGTGTTTGAACCTGGCCATTCAAGCTTGGCTGGCCTGAATGTCGTGATAACGGGAGAATATCTATGCAGACACAAGCCGCATCCCCATGAATATTTCCCTTCCTTTTTCGTTCTTTTTGGCTTGACAGATGTACATAGGAAGTTGTTGGTGGGCTTGATGCACCGCATTTAAGCGCCCACTCTTGCTCAAGGAGTTCCAAGGTTAAACGTTCAAAGTAGAGCCAATTTTAATCGCCCGTACCCTGATGGGAAGAGTAAAGACATGCTAGGGACTCTTTCGAAATTGAGAAACACTTGGGGAATTTTTCATGATTCCGGCTTTCAATTCCAAGAAGTGGTGTCTATAGCGACATGGCTGGTAGACGTGGGTAACCCGAGGGGAGGACCCTTGGGGCAGTGAAATGGATTTGACAATGGCCTCAGTTGGCTAGATCTGTTATGCCTCCTTGATGTTACGTCCTCAGTACGCGTTGAGCCAATGCATAAGATCCACGCATCTACTACGGGCTGTACTTGTCCTCGTTCACCAGCGGCCAATGATTGCATCCTAGTAGATCACTCGAATTGCAACAAGGACGTGCCCTACATGGCTTGGATCCTGCCATACCTACAAGCGCCTGGTCACCCAATTGCACCTCGTCTCTCGCGGAATCGCTTCGTCTATGCAAGGGCTCAGATTTCACATACCGCCACTAAAGAGCAAACAACGCCGCTACAGGTTTCAGCGCGAAGAGCGAGCACATTGTTCTAGAATCCAGCGTAGTACTGTCGATCATATAAGCTTCAGCCTTGAAAGCGGTGTCGAAAGGACAATGCGCAACAAGTTTAAGTGGACAAAGACGTCCAAGAAACGTGATTTGAGGCTTATGGACTTTGCCGTCCTGACTTTGATGTATGATATTCGGTTGGGTTGGGTTGGGCTGAGTGCAAGTTAGAAGTTGAGTGTACTGTAAGCATGGTCATTGCTTGGAGGCTTGATATTGTTCAGCAGTTTGGTGGCGTTGCCAAGCCAAGACCGTTGTGCTGGGAATTAAACTTGAGTTGAGAGGAACAAAAGTTTCTTGATGACTACTCACTCTGCTGATACTCATTCTGCAAATAGATGTTGTAGAATTAACAGCATCTTGCCTGGAATTGATTTTCAATTGACTAAGATCAACCGAGATGATATCAGGAACATCGAATTGAACCCCCAGTCTTCCGGAAAGAAATTAAGATAGATCCCGCTAATCGCTCAAGTAGCGTTGGCCCCTCCTGTCACGTCAAATTCAGGGCGCCAGCCAAATGAACAATACTAAGACCAAGACCTAGCTCCGAGCCATGTTTGCTCTCCAAAGGACAGGAGCCTCGGCCCTGTAGACAAAATTTGAAGATCAACACCAACTAATCAACAAACGAACCTTAGTCAACAGAATTGTATGAGTGGAACAATACCAAACCTGGGGTATCATGATGTTCCGAAAATATGGACAATACTAAGGCTAGTAAGAAGAGCAAGGAGGCCTCGGCGCAAGGGCTTCACTTTTCATGGCGAGATACGATAATTGAGACTGTAGAGAGAAGGTCTATAGTCTTGTTCGAATCAAGTAAGATGAAGAGATATAAGTACGAATGTCGTTTGCTGTTTGAGCAGAAACCAGATAGCCAGTCTCAATTGCTTCAACATCTTCACTACCCATCTTCTCCTATATTCACTTGCTTCGAGAAATAAATCTCATCATGGAAGCTCAGGAATTCCGTGAGGCTGCCAAGGCGGCAATTGACGAGAGTAAGTTCTTGTATCATAATCATAATACCCATCATGACTCCCCTCGAGTCGCAATGAACCCCGATTGAACGTCCCCTTCTTGATCTTACCCGTATGAAGCCTTCCTATTACTACTGCAACCTTGAGATGACGACCTCGTACTAAAGCTTCCAGTGACCGACTATGCCGAAAATGTCGCCGATTACCGCGTTGTCTCGAATGTTAAACCGGGCTACCTACGCCCTCTACTACCCTCCTCTCCGCCAACAGACCCAGAACCATGGTCCGCCATCCACCAAGACATCGAGTCCAAGATCCTCCCAGGAATTACTCACTGGAGTAGTCCTCGCTTCATGGCATTCTTCCCCTGTGCGAGCAGCTATCCGGCCGCTCTGGCAGAGATATATTCCAATGCCTTCAACGGGGCACACTTCAACTGGATCTGCAGTCCTGCTGTTACAGAGCTCGAGACTATAGTTATGGATTGGCTCGCCCAGGCACTGGGCTTGCCTGAGTGTTTCCTCAGTGGAGGTTCTACACATGGTGGCGGTGTGATTCATGGGAGTATCAGTGAGAGTCTTATTGTCAACATGGCTGCTGCAAGAGATAAGTATCTCGCTTCTGTGACAGCCCATCTCCCTCCTGGCAGCGATGAGAAGGAGGAAGCACTTTGGAATCTCCGAAGCAGACTGGTGGCCCTTGGAAGCTCAGGCACTCACTCGAGCACTAAAAAGGTCGCTCAAGTTCTTGGTGTTCGCTTTGCTACCATCCCAGTATCCGAGGCTGATGGCTTCTCTCTCCGAGGCGAGGTCCTCGCTGCTACCATTGAGAACCTTCGAGCCCGTGGTCTTGAACCATTCTTCCTCACTGCCACCCTTGGCACCACCGATGTCTGCGCTGTGGATGATTTCGAGGGTATTGCCCAAGCTCTCAAGCCAACCTTCGATACGCCACGGGACATCTGGGTTCACATCGACGCCGCGTATGCTGGTGCAGCACTTGTTCTAGAAGAATACCAACACCTGGCCATAGCCTTTTCATCATTCCACTCCATTAGCTTCAGCCCTCATAAGTGGTTTCTTACCACATTCGACTGTACAGCCGTCTGGGTTCGTCATCGAGCCTGGCTTATCCAGGCCCTGAGCATCAAGCCTCCTTATCTGCGAAATCAATTCAGTGACGACGAGTTAGTCACCGACTACCGCGACTGGCAGATCCCTCTAGGGCGCCGTTTTCGCTCTTTGAAGCTCTGGTTTGTCATGCGAAGTTATGGTATCAGTGGCCTACAGAAGCATATCCGCAATGGCGTCGACCTAGCAGAAAGTCTTGAAGACAAGATATACTCTCGTCGGGACATCTTCTCTATCTTCACGCCAGCTCGGTTCGGTCTAATTACAATCCGTATCAATGGCGAGTCCGAACAGCAGATTAACGACCGCACTGAGGCAGTGTATGAGGCCATTAACGCTGCGGGAGAGTTTTACCTCACTGCCACTGTTGTAAATGACAAGTTTGCTATTCGCGTATGCACGAGTGTGACAAAGGTAGAGGAACAGCACGTCCAGAGAATGTTTGACGTCTTGGTGCAGACGGCTGAGACTGAGATTGCTAAAGGGCACAAGCGGTTAGAATGTAACTTATAACTGAATTTTTTCGATAACTGAGAACGAGAAATACCATCAAGTTAAGTTTCTGTGTTGTATATGTACCGGCAGTCAATAAATTCTTCCAAAATTAAGAACATTCTGATAATAATCATGATAAGTTTGTTGAAGTCCTCGATGTTATCAAGGACCTTCAGAACTAGACTTTTAGTGGTTCACCTCAGAATTCAGCCATACAACCAGAGTACCACTTGAAGGAAAGAGAAACGGATTTTGTTATGGCTCTTGAGCTTCAAGTAGCCGTTTGAAGAATGTGCCACCGACATCTAAATGCAACCTTCATGCCTCCTATGCTCATCTTCCCGAGTCCCCATTTCATTCATAATCGTGTACTCATTATCATAACCATTCGTCGTCCTTTACCGACTATAGCCTCGACCACTTAGATAATCATAATCATCATGGTCGTCGTCTGGATACCGACTACTCGATCGATACCTCCGCCTTCCCCTCTCATTATCGCGACATCTAGACCCCCTTCGATCACTGCAGTGCTCATGCTTCTTCTTATAGTTATCAAAGTCGTGGCTGGGCCATGTAAAGGCGCCAAGAAGGGCGAGAACAATGCCTGGTGTCCAATCAAAGCCGGATTCGCTCTGTTTAACAGGAGGGCCGCGGCGGGGTGGAGGTTGGTGATGGGATCGGCGATGGTTCCGGGGAGGCTCTGAGTATGTGTCTCTTCTTCCCATGGTTGTGGTAATCAAATGTAGCGTGGTAGTTGAGTGTTATAATGATACTGTGGGTTTGCTTGATGGTAAAATCAAGGATGAGGTAGAACTTGAGCCCTATTTAAATGGTCGACGTGTAGGATGCTCCAAGAGTAAGTTCCAGACATATGTCGTATGTGTCTCTCCCGAGTGACTATCAAGGGAGTTGCTGTGGTTTGTCGTATTGCGTTTGTATAATATCAGTATGCCATCCACGTAAACTGAAGATATACGAAAAAGCGCAGATTGCACGGTTATAAACTTCACAGCCCCATGGAATTAAAGACCCTTACCTAACCGTTAGAGACCTCCTCCGCCACTAATGCCGGCTTGCATCTCCGAGGCCACTTAAGCATCAAAGATCGAATGTCATTGCTTAATTCTCAGGTCAAGCTTAACTTGGACAAGGATCATAGTTGGTGGTGACGTGCTTTTGGGGTTGGCATCTTGACGTGCCAGGGCCCAATTGAAGGACATGGCCCGAAATGATGTCACTAATATCGTCATGTCTCCTCACTTTCAACACACAAAGCAATTTCTCATCGGGAGAATGCATCTTCACGTAATATTGCAGTACCAAGACCCCATCGGTTGATTCTATTTTAGCATTAGTAATTGCCTACATCGAGTCCAATAGTCTAATATTAGACGCCTCTACTCTAACAGAAAGCTAAACACTGTAAATGCTTATCAAGCCCAAGTGAGCTTGATACATTATCTAGATACTTGCTCGTCTTGGTGCCATTGTTCGTCTCAACGCCTTCTTGGCCTCCGTCTCTTCTACTAAAGGCAAGACTCCTTGCTCTTTCATCTTGTTGAAAAACTCCTGCCCGTACTTGTATCCTAGTTGGTACAACTCATCGAATTTGTGGAAGTCAAGAGTTCCATAGTCATCGATTGGTGGACGCATGTAAATGCACCCAGCCATCGTTTTTGCACGTTCCAAAGCATCAACACTCGACACGTATGCTAGTCGTCCTTGAATCTCCGCAAGAGTTGGCGGGTTCGGGTGAGACGAGAATGGATTCCATCGGTTCACAAAAGCCCATGCACCAGAAAGTGAATCACCATACGTCTGCGGCGTGTCATCGTCCAAAGCACCTACATCAATGGCAAAAATTATGTCAACTCCGAGACCCTTCATGTGCGACACGGTCAAATTGTCAATGTAGCCGCCATCCAGTAGCATACTGCCCTCATCGCACAGGGGTGGGAGTAAACCCGCAAGGGACATGGACGCTCTGATGTACCTCCACGCGTACCCACTGGTGTGGAATTCCGCTCGACTCTTACTGATATTGGTTGTGTTGCAGTAATATTCGAGCCAGAAATCTTCCATCTGCGTATCGCCTAAAGCCTTGAAGATACCACGGTTGAACTCGTGTCCTGTGGTGTAAGATGCAGAGGGATACGTCAGATCAAGAGCAAACCGCCATAGACTGGCCATTCGCCCAGCAAATTTCTTGGCAAATCCAAACATAGGCACGACATCAGCATGCCTGGCGTACAAAGCGCCAACAAAAGCACCTATCGAGGTTCCTCCAACGAGATCAATGGGAATTCCGGCTTCTTCCATGGCTCGGATGATACCAATTTGAGTGATGCCTCGAGCACCGCCTCCGCCAAGAACAAGTCCAATGGATTTACCACATAGTCGTCGTGCCAGGCGATGAAAATCGCCCTTAAAAGGAGAATCGGGTGAGTAGTACGGCGTGTGGTGTACCTTGCGAGACGTGTATTTTTGAATTTCGGCGTGTAAGACCTGAACACGCTCTTTGAGTGCTTGTCCAAGTTTCTTGGGAGCATGGACTGGCATCTCGTTTGTTCTGAATGCCATTTGAATATGGCAGTGGCCACCATTGATCCACATACGGTTTTGCAGCCAAGCTCGAGTCAGCCCAGGCCGTGAATAACGCTCAGCATGTAGTAAAACCAAAACTTTTCTGGCGGTAGATTTCATGCCAAGCATAAAGCGTTCGTATTCGCCAATAGCTGGCGATCCTTCGGCAAGACCCACCAAAAGGATGCTATCAGCTTGCGTGATACAAGTCTGTGTCCATGGCGAGTTGACGTTTGTATCTGGAGCCAATATGTTAGCTCGACGCTCTCGTCTGAAAGTTCAGAAAGTATGTTGTAACGGGAATGAGTCAGGAAAAAATTAGAGTTAATAGAACCAACATCGGCTTTGCCTCTGGAGTCTATGTGTGATATTATCATCATAAAAGGAACGGCTGAAGAAGAAAAAACAAGCTATTGCTTACCTGCAACATAGACAACCAGGCCATACTTCTCTTCCAGATCAGCAAGATATTGGGAAAGTCTGAGCTTTCCCATTTTGTTGAAAGCATGCTTGCCAAGGTGGTTAAGAATGGCAGCCTGGTTGAGGGATGTGGCCCCATTAGCTGGACCGACTTGCGCCAGGGCATTCATGAGGCGGTTCCCAAACTCGACAACAGGTACACCTGTGGTAACAGGCAAAATCGCTACAGTTCGTAGATTCATATTCGACTTGCGCATCAAAGTTTTTGGATTGGTACTAGCATCCTTGTACGAGAACTTGGAAGTCTCGTCAACGATTGCCCTCATCCGTGATGCAATGATCTTTGAAATCTTGATGGTGATATTCGGATGCTCCTGTGCCAAGCTGTTGAAGAGTGTTCGGGGGAATTTCACCAACTCCGTATCTCGAATAGCATGCAGAGTCCCTGGACGAGCAGTTTCTGTAAGCACCTCTAGCTCACCGACACTGTCACCTTGTCCGTATTCGGCCAGAGCCGTTACGCCGCCACTGCCGCCCTTTCGCTCCTGGACCAAACGAAGGCGACCGTTGAGGACAATGTAAATCGCCTCACTTTCATCACCTTCGTGGAATAGCACCTGCCCTGCGTTGACTTGAACCCATTCCAGAGCAAAGTCAATATGTAAAATCAGGCGGGGCAAGATGTTGGTCAACCTCTTGGCCATAGTGAGAAGGACAATCGGGTAGCGGTCAACGATCCGCTCCAGCGAAGCGCGAGGCAGGAAGCCTACATAGACATCCGTCTTTGCAACAACATCAATGAAAGACCGGTATGAAGACACACTGCCGATGTAACCAGCAAGTCCACCAGGTTTGACCAAGGCAATGCTGCGACGAGACTTCTTCGACGTTGATTGCTGCGCCTCAGCCTGATCTCTTGCAGCTTCGGTGCAAGCCAGATTGGGGAAAGAACCCATTTCAGAAGGATCTGGCGATGAAGGAGCTGGTTGAGATGAACCAAATCCATTAGATTGTAAGATGTTGTGAGCATCTGCATCACCAGTCGTACCAATGTCCAAGAACCCATCGACGACATAGTACAAACCAGGATTTCGTTCTCCTTGCTCTACAAGAACAGAGCCTTTGGGGAAGAAGACGATCTCAACCTCATCCTTCATGTCGCTCGCAAGACCCTGAGCGCTCACAGGAGCATGCAAAGCGGTTCCTCCAGAAGTAACCGACTCAGTCTCGCCGTCAACAGAGCCATCGTAAGGAGGCATGAAACCGAACGCGTTGTTTTGGCTGTAAAACTTTGATCGTCGATGGTCGAGCGACACCAGTCTAGGAGAGCCTTCCATAGACTCGGGTTCGCGGGACGCACTCCCGTTGGCATCAAGCCCAAGTGACTTGAACATGCACTCCAAAATAGAAGCACGGAAGAGATTGTCTTCATCCACAGTTTCTCGCGGGTCTATCGTCATGCGGCCAAGCCTCCTTGAATCAAAGGGATCATTGAAAAATCTATCATCCATTGCATTCGCACCCTGGTGTCTCATTGAGGCCCCCGAAACGGATCGTTGATCCGCTGGCGAGATACGCGAAGTCCCTCGAGCTAATTGAATATTAGACAGCAGATCTCCAGGGCTCGGAGTGTGGGGAGAAGTTCTTTCGCGAGGTGGTGCAATGGTGCTTGTGACAACCGAAGTTGTCCGCAGTTTCGTCATTGATTGCAGCATAGCCTCTTTCCGAAGAGTTGTACTTGACCTTCGCCGATGAGTTGAGGCCGAGTTGTGCAGTGCAATACCCTTCGTATCATCATCTTCATCTGTACGTTCCCTCTCGCGCTTGAACTTCTCCTTGAGGCGTTCTAGAGCGTCACCCCGCAGAATATTGGGGAGCTGGCAAACCGTATACTTGATCATGCTCTTCTCTGTCTGCAGCACTTCGCTAGTCAAGCCGAGATAGTTGAATGCTTGCGCAAGGGTGACTCTTTGGAACCTGGAGAGAATAACATGGACAATGTGTGCGGTTGCCTTTGGGTAGATCTTGATGAGCCTTCTAAATGCACTTGCTGGGATGATGGCAATCGTTGTATCAACAGTTGCACGAGCAATAATGTCTGGGTGAGCGGAGCCAGATGTTGCCCTTGTTGGCAAGGGCGGCCTAGTAGGTGGAGGTGTATCGCCATCCAGTGACATGGCAGGAATCGCAGCCTGGTCAGTGTCCAAGCCAGAAACACCAAGACCTTCGGGTTTCTTCTCATCCGCCTCCATATCATTCCGGGACTGAGGTGTGCCCGGCATGGATATGTTGACATCCGAAGGAACACGTCGAAGATGAGGCTTTTCGAAGGTCGGGTGTCTAAGGCCGCTGCTTTTTGCAGGATGCAAAGAGGTGTCCTCCTGATCATCGTTAGGTCGTAGCCTAACATCCTCTGTAAACAAAGACATGATGGAGAACAAGGATGACATAGGTGCACCATTCCGAACTTCTGTCAGAAGTTGGTATGTCTGTTGACCAGGAGCGACATCGTCCTCATCTGACGAGTCCAGGTCAAGATGTCCCTGAGAGGCTGCTGCTGCGCGTGGGCTTCGGTTTGATTTAACGAAGATCTCTACCAAACCATCGACGACGATACAGAAGCCTTTTTCTTCTTCGAGGTTGATGGTCTCGCCAGCAATGAGCTTCCTCGTTTGCATACTTCGGGTTAACTCATGGAAGACGGGCCGTTCCAGGTAACCGAAGATCTTGATAGCACTCAAGAACTCATCTAGGTAGTTTGCCAACCCAGACTTAGTACCACCTTCGTGAGTGTCTGGAAAGAGATCGATGTCCGGCTCTTTGCGCTGTGGCTCTGGTGGTAGACGGGAGTACATGTTCAGGATGCGATACCTGACAACCCAACTGACGGCCGACACAACCGCTGCCATGATAAACATCCTATAGGAATGTTAGCGTTACGAAGCGAAAGAGATTATTGGCCAACATACAGTGTAGTAGCGTTCATGGTGACAGTCCAGCTTGTAGAGAACAAGTGGAATAGAAAGGAAGGGACATTGATAGTCGCAATTCGAATGACCCAATATAGAATTGTGGAGGTGATGTTAAGAAGAAACCATATCAGCCACCCAAAGAGGCCAAACCATGTGTAAGGCTCATGGGCGGTGACAACAGGCATGGTGCTCACGATAGAGGGAGAGGAGCTGCTGAGGGCATGGGCGACAGTCTCAGCGACGTCGCCGGCCATTTGGGCGGCATTTGACGAATCAGATGCCATGGCTGGTTATGAGGCTGCTGCGCATCATACCGTAGCATCATGTAGAAAAAAGAGCCGCGTGGAAGCGGAGGGAGAGTTTTGGACCAAGGGAGAAAATTGGAGGTAGAGAGGTTTTATGAACATGGGAAAGGAAAAAAGAGCGTGGCTGCTTCTGCGCGTGCAAGCTTTTAGCTTGTGATCGGGTGCGGAGCTACAGGGGAGCTCAGGTGCCGAGGATTGGCCGATTGAGGCCCTACCCCACTGAGCGACGGTGGGTGAGCCGCTGAATTTGTTCCGCGTGAGCAGGTAGTGGAGGGGCTACCCGTTGGTGCCGTCACCTTGTGCATCTGCTTGGATAAGCCATCACTACCTTAAGTTATTCTTTTCTCGATTTAACGATCGCGATCCCCGGGTCGATTCATTTGGTGCAGAAAACAGACGGTAAAGGCCTGTTTTGTCTCGTGCCAAGCTGCCACATCCAACAGCTGCATCTCACATGATCATGCGCTCTTGAGCTCGGCACCCTACGACAGCCTCTCAGATGCCCTTTGCGCAACTCGTCGTCGGCAGCCCAGGCTCTGGAAAGAGTACCTACTGCGATGGCAGTAAGTTTTACAGGATCCTAAATCTTCCTGTATCTGTACACTGACCGATATAGTGCACCAGTTCCTTGGCGCCATCGGGCGAGCCTGTTCAGTCGTAAATCTCGATCCTGCCAATGACCATACAAACTACCCTGCGGCACTCGATATTCGCAACCTAGTTAAACTCGAAGAAATTATGAAAGATGACAAACTGGGACCTAATGGTGGCATTTTATATGCCCTCGAAGAATTGGAACATAATTTTGAGTGGTTGGAAGAGGGACTGAAAGAATTCAGTGAAGACTACGTTCTTTTCGACTGTCCAGGACAGGTGGAACTATACACACACCACAACTCCCTACGGAATATCTTCTACAAACTCCAGAAGATTGGATATAGGGTTGGTAGCTTCCCTCTATGGAAACGTAGTGACTGATCGTTCATAGCTTGTCTGCGTCCACCTCTCGGATTCTTTCTGCCTAACGCAGCCCTCGCTATACGTATCGAACGTCCTCCTTTCCCTCCGAGCCATGATCCAGATGGATATGCCACATATAAATATACTCTCAAAGATCGACAAAGTCTCCGAGTATGACGAGCTCCCGTTCAACCTCGACTATTACACAAACGTAGACGACCTGACATATTTGACTCCATATCTCGAATCAGAATCGCCCGCTTTGAGGAGCGAAAAGTTCGGCAAGCTCAACGAGGCCATCGCAAATTTGATCGAGAGCTACGGCCTGGTACGTTACGAGGTCCTGGCCGTCGAAAATAAGAAAAGCATGATGCACATTCTTCGTGTCATTGATCGTGCCGGTGGATACGTCTTTGGCGGTGCTGAAGGTGCCAATGACACAGTGTGGGCGGTCGCCATGAGGAGTGAGTCGTCTATGCTAGAGGTGCAGGATATCCAGGAGCGCTGGATTGATCAAAAGGTGGAATATGACCAAATGGAGCGTGAGGCGGAGGAGGAGCAAGCCCGCATCCAAGAAGAACAAGCCATGGAGTTGGACCAAAGTGAACCATATGCTGCAGCGGGCGGAATGGACCCCGACTTTGGAGATATGACAGTTCCCAAGGACAGTGGGATCAAGGTAGTTAGAAAGAAATGATACCCGTTCATCAATCCGCATCATCCATTTCTTCATCACTCGACGCGTCGTTGACGTCCAGAATCATTTCGTCCTGATTACGTAGCGAAAGGCTGAGGGAAGATTGGGAGTCCGTATTTTCCTTTGCAGCAAGGATGAGTCTCTTAGCTTGACGAATCGCTTCTTCTTCAGCTTTGCGAATTGTCCCACTGACGCGTACAACACGAAAGATACACGGCCTGCCGTCTTTGACGGGAACGTGATCCATCAAGGTCAATGTTGACCAGAGCAATTGATAGTGAGCCCTTGAACATCGTAGGATGAAAGTTGAGGTTGCTAGGGACAAGTATTTTACTAGACATGTCAGGAATGCGAAGCGGTTCAATTTTACCATTCAGTACTCACCTGAGCAGCTCATTAAAGCTCCAGATCCACAGTCGCCATAAAGTGACGCGACTTCAGCTCTGATACCCCTGATAAGTGCACCAGGAGTGAGCTTTTCTATGGTTGGTTGGTGATTGAGAACAAAGTTTGGCAAATCTGATTTTGCAGCCTTTGCAGGGTCTGGCAGGTAAACAATATTGACAAGGAGATACCTTTCCTTTATGCGCACCATTTTGAAGAAGCGGCGGTGAAAGATCGAGTGATGATGCTGTAGATGGCGAATAAAAGAAGTTGAACCAAGGCTTGTGGCTGAGAAAGTCGACTTGCATCTCCTTGGAAGTTTAGCGGCTTCGGGGTCTGCCCCACCAAGATCGGGGCGGTCCAGCGGGGCCGTAGACGAGGGAGCTTCCCCGCCGTCATCAGTTGATGAACTCATATTATTATATATGCTCATTTCTCCCGGTAGGAAACTGTATCTTTTGATAACCATACATCAGCATTTATATTATTATTCCATGAAACAGAGCTCCTCAGAAATTGTTACTCAAGTCGCGTAAAACCCATGGCTTCCGGTCCCTTGAAGGCGGCGCTTCTCATCGTCTCAACGACAGCAGCCAAAGACGCTTCTGCTGATGCTTCAGGACCTATACTTACCCAAGTGCTCAAAGACGAAGGTGATGGGAAATGGGAAATTCACGATACAAAAATTGTATCGGATGATGTGCTCGCTATCCAACGACAGATAACTGCCTGGACCGACAGTCCTGATAGTGTCAACCTCGTGGTGACTACTGGCGGAACTGGTTTTGCTACTGGAGACTCTACCCCAGAAGTAAGCATTATGTAGAGGCCTTTTATGAGCCATTGGGGGCTAATAGTATCTAGGCAGTCACTCCCTTACTTCATAAGCAAGCCCCAGGCCTCGTTCATGGCATGCTGGCAGCGTCTCTCGCAGTCACGCCCTGTAAGCGATATCGCTTCCAATATCGTATCAGATAGTCCTAACAAGATCGATAGTTGCAATGATGTCACGTCCAGCAGCAGGAGTCCGCAACTCGTCCATCATTGTGACCTTACCTGGCTCACCTAAAGGCGCAAAGGAGAACCTCCAAGCCATCGTTAAGACACTACCCCATGCCTGTGTTCAGGCTGCAGGTGGCAATTCCAGAGCTATTCACTCTGGGGGAATAAAAAAACTGGAAGCTGAAGCAGGCCTCACAGGTGGAGATACTCATTCTACAGCTGCCGGTGGATGCGGTCATCATCACCACGGCCATGGTCATGGTCACGGTCACGGGCATGGAAATCTCGTGAGACACACAAAGCCCGGCACTACTCTCTCTAATGATCCTGCGCTTGGACCTTCTCGTAGATACCGAGAATCGCCCTACCCCATGCTGCCAGTCGAAGAAGCCCTGTCATTGATCGAAGAGCATACCCCTGAACTGGAGGTTATCTCAGCACCAGTTAATCGGTCCATTATCAACTCAGTTCTGGCCGAGGACGTCAAAGCCGGGGAGAATGTTCCGGCCTTCCGCGCCAGTATCGTGGACGGCTACGCAGTTGTGGCCCCTAAGGATGGCCAACTGAAGGGCATCTTCCCGGTAACAGCCATCTCTCATGCTTCGCCTGGTGAGATCGGGGCTCTGAACGAGGGAGAGCTGGCTAGAATCACCACAGGAGCCCCTCTACCTCCTGGTGCCACGACTGTTGTTATGGTCGAGGACACTATCCTCAAAACGATGTCAGAGGATGGTAAAGAGGAGAAGGAAGTTGAAATTCAGGTCGATGGGGTGAAGGAGGGTGAGAACATCCGCGAAGTTGGCAGTGATGTCAAACAAGGCACTGTCATTCTCAACAAGGGAGAGACTATCAGTGGAGTGGGCGGTGAGATTGGTCTTCTCGCTTCTGTGGGAGTATCAGAGGCAAAGGTTTACCGTCGCCCTGTGGTAGCCGTGCTATCCACTGGCGATGAGATCGTCGAGTACAACCGCCCTGGTGATCTGAAACTTGGCGAAGTCCGCGACACCAACCGAATTACTCTGATTTCCGCAGCAAGAGAATGGGGCTATGAAGTTGTCGATCTCGGTATTGCCAGTGACAAGCCAGGCACTTTGGAGGAGACGCTCCGTGACGGACTCAGACGTGCAGATCTTCTCATCACCACTGGTGGTGTCTCCATGGGCGAGCTCGATCTTCTTAAACCAACGATTGAGCGTTCTCTTGGCGGCACTATTCACTTCGGGCGTGTTGCTATGAAGCCTGGAAAACCAACCACCTTTGCCACAATTCCTGTCAAGGATAATTCAGGCCAACGTGTTACCAAGACCATCTTCTCACTTCCTGGCAACCCAGCGTCGGCTCTGGTTACCTTCCATTTGTTTGTGCTCCCTTCACTGCACAAGCTGTCTGGCGCCTCGACTAAGGGCCTCCCAAGGGTGCCTGCTGTCATCTCGCATGATTTCCCCTTAGACCCTAGACCCGAGTATCATCGAGCTGTTGTCACGGTTGGTAAGGATGGGCTTCTCTCAGCTACAAGTACTGGAGGACAACGCAGCTCCAAGGTCGGAAGCTTGAGGTCAGCTAATGCCTTGGTCATTTTGCCTAGCGGAAAAGGAAAACTGGAGAAGGGGTCAAAGGTTGAGGTTTTGCTATTGAGGGCTGTGCAGGCTGCTTAGAAACCAGTTCAAGTCCCAGTAATGAGCTGTAGTCAAACATAAATGCACACGTCTGCATAAGAAAAAACTAATCTTGAGTAGCATATAATTCAAATCTCATCGTGATGTACACTCCCATCTCCATATGATACTGGTACTGGTACAGCTACAGCTACAGCCAAAATACATCCTCCCAAGCCAATCTTCCAAACGCCTGACCAAATATTATTGGCGCAATGCATGCACGCGCTCCGTCTCTTTTGAACACACAAGGTGATGCCGTCGGTAAACTCGTCGGACTTGATGATGTCTAAGGTAATGGATAGGTGACGGACTTATTTCTTCTCGCCGAAGGCAGGGGCCTTGCTAGAGACTAGAAGACCAATGATCAGACCGAACAAGCCAAGCACTGAGCTGAAAATCTCGATGACAAGAATCTTGACGAAGCTAGAGACGTATAAGTAGACTGTCTAAGTTATGATGATTTTAGATATATGACGCACAGTGAAGGATCAGCAGCATCGGCCAGAGCAGCACCGCTACCGTTGATTCCAACGGCAACACCGCAGACAAGGTTGCACATGCCGACAGTAATACCAGACCAGAAGAGGGCATATCCAGTGTAGTAGGAGTTGGCGGAGTAGAGCTCGGCTCCAGAGACGTTCTCGACTTTTTGCGAGAAGACGATAGCCATGATGACGCCGTAAATGGCGACAACTTCACAGAAGATAATGGAAATCAAGTTCTTGGTTCGGATGCGAGGGGCCTTAACGCCACCTCCGAGAATCGACGAGCCGGTAATGAAGATGCCCCTGGAAACAATGCGTCAGAGCTGTGATATAAGGATTGTTGGTCGAGGGTATACGCACCATGCAGCGCCGACAACAGAGAGACCGATACAAAGCGCGATTCCTAGCGTCGCCCATGTATAAGGCGAAACTGATTCGAGAAAACCGCCGATATCGAAGGACTCGCCACTTCCGGTGAAGAGCATGTCTATACGATAGCATGATAGTCAGTAAAAAAGCACAATAGAGCCTCCAAGTATCAACGCCCATAGGGAACGGGTTTCGCGTACAAGCTCCAACAATGGTCAAGAACGACCCAATTCCGCCCACTCCATAGTATAGACTCATTGCGACGGTATTCGAATCGTTATCTCGACAATCCAGGGGTTGATATGTTGGCGATGGTGAGCGTCAGGTCGGATGAAGGTGGCTTATTCTGAGCTTGAAGGAGCTCCTGTTTCAAGGTACCTTGAAGCTGCGATGCGTGTCCAGCACGCAGGCAACTGGAATAACTGGGACCGACGTCACATGATGCGAGGCTGACTGGTGGCTTGTGGCGCGCTTAGTCATTCCCGCTTTGTACATCCCTCGAGGCAGATGCATCTCATCAACCTTACCCTTGACAAACTATCAACCACCCAAACCCGAAAATAGTAATTTAACGAGCGGCTCTTCTCGCTCCCGAACTTCAAAACCAAAATCATGGCTACCGGAGCGCAATCTTTCTATGAGCTGTACCGTCGAAGCAGGTACTGCGCCATATTGCTATGCGCTGGTATGCGACAGCCTGACTAACATGGTTCACTGTAGCATTGGCCTCGCTTTGACAGATACCCTCGATGATCTCATCAGCGATGAGCGCATCAACCCTCAGCTTGCTATGAAGATCCTGAGCAATTTCGATCAGGCCATCACTGAGGCTCTTCAGAAGAACGTGAAAGCTAGACTTCAATTTAAGGTGGGCGAATACCTCCGAGCTCGGCGCACGTATTTCGACCAAAACTAACCACCTCTCCTACAGGGAAGCCTTGACACCTACCGATTCTGCGACGAAGTCTGGACCTTTTTGATCAAGAACGTAACCTTTAAAATGGACAATGGGAGTCAATCCGTCACGGCGAACAAGGTCAAGATTGTCAGCTGCAACGCCAAGAAGCCTGGCGAAGGACAATAAGTCGACGACTCACGAATACGCACGATCGAATACGAATAAAGGGACTGCAACTTTCATAAATTGGGAAACTACCGAAATTCTGCTTTTTCAGCATTGGGCGGCGTTTGGAACCTAGCTCTTTACAGTTACAGGACATTGATTTATCGTGGGCAAGAAGTTCAGCACTAGATTCAGTGCTAGGGAGCTAGACTTGATTTTATGCACAATCAACAGAAGTTTAGTCAAGAATGATATGGTATTGCTTTATTTGAACTCTACGTTACCGAATTGAATAGTGAAGTAACAGTAACATGACGCATATAAATTCACTTCCCCGGATTCTGGTAGTGAGGCTGGTTTCTTAAAACGTCTCTAACTAGGGGCGACTCTGCCTAAGACAGGCAGTCCCCCACTAAAAGACCACTTCTCAGCCTCTAACAAGGGCGCCAAGTCAATCCATCATCATCAGGGGCCCTCCATTCTCACCAACCTAAGAACTCCGAAGACTCCGACGACCATGCTCCGTAAACGTCAGAAGCCAGAAGCTGGACCTTCTTCTTCTTCTTCTTCTTCACCTTTAAAGAAACAGCCATCCCCTGAGATGCCGTCACCGAGTAATTGGAGCCTGCGGTCGCAATGGATGTTCTTTGCGGTTGCTAGCGGTGCTTGTGCTGCTTTCAATGGAGTTTTTGCAAAGTTGTAAGTACAAGGTCATTTTTCTTACAGTGACGATTGTGTCGAGTCTATTCCAAGTATATGATGCAAATTGCGCTACGGAGGCTTTGGGTTGGCTAGAGGTAGCTTCAAAGATAAGGTATACTAATTTACTCAGGACAACTACACAACTCACCACCAACCTATCCGACAGCATTGCAAAACTGATCGGCTTGTCCGCTCATGAACATATAGTCGAATATATCGTTCGGGGCGTAAGTTGATCTCTTCTGCTCTTAATTGACTTGCAACTAAACCTTCTAGATATTCTTTGTCCTTAATTTGACATTCAATGGCGTTGTAAGTGACTCCCAGTCGAACTCTGATCACTCACTTACATGCTTCAGATGTGGACGCTGTTTACTCAGGCTCTTGCCCGTGGTACATCCACAACTCAAGTCTCCATCATGAACACATCCACGAACTTCATGGTCACCGCTGTCCTAGGCGCCTTGATCTTCTCAGAAGTTCTCCCTCCTCTGTGGTGGGCTGGTGCTGCGCTTCTTGTCGCAGGCAATGTCATCGTGGGACGGAAGGATGAGACTAAAGATGCTGGTGCCGCGGCCGCTGCTGAAGGGCCGAGTTATGTTCCTTTGCCGACTGAAGATTATGGAGCACAGCGGGATGATGACGAGGATGTTATTGATCTGGGCAGTGAGTCGGATGAGGCTCCAAGATAGACAGGCTGGCTAGTCACACAGTCGTTGGTTCATAATGCCACGAGAGACCCCCTGTTGGATCTTTGGAAGAATTGAGACATTTAGCATATGTTAAAGAAAATAGATTCAATCCCGAACACCAGCGTATCATGCACGTTTCTATAGTAACAGATAGTAAAAGGTAACAATCAACATTCTCATACAATTACCGCCGACTCTCCAGCTCAACACCCTCATCGAGCACCTCCTCGTCGCCGTCCAATATTTGCCCTCTCCCCAGTGGCCGCTCACCACCAGAAGTGCTTGTCAGGCGAATCCGGCCTCCTGAGTATCTTGAGACTCGGCCAGAGAACCAGTTACCGGCTTTTTGGAAAAGGATCCAAAGTTGCTCTTGCCCCTCTTCGATACGATGATCATCCTTGGGGTTCTCGGCGGCCTCGACCTTGAATTGGTATTTCAGACAGTCTTTGACGGTTACGAGCCCAGTGAGCTTGCCATGGTATTCAATCAATATAACTCGAGGTCCAATCTTTTGAAACAACTCCATGACAGTCTCGAGGGGTAGTCTCGGGTGAGCTGTGACGGGTGTTGCATCAACATATCGGCTAAAGTCGAGAGTTGAAGAGTGAGATGAGTCGTCATGGGTGTTGTTTAGCGATGTACTGGACAGATTTGCCGACGATGGTGCAAATGTGCATTTTGCGGTCTCTGATAACGGTGAGGTTCGACTCATCTTGTCAATGGCATATCGCAACTCCGTACTGCCAATATAACCAACAAGCACCTTTGTGTGTTTGTCTTCCACCACGGGGAAGCCTTGGTATCGATCATCAGCAAGGAGGCTCTGGACCTCGCCCAAGGTAAGTCCATGAACGGGCATCGAGACAACAGAAGTTCTCATGACAGCTGAGACAGGAACTCCAAAATTGTGCTCCTCTTTGCTGTCGAGGAATGGCATTCCACTGAACCATATCATTCTATCTGCGATGCCTCCCTTGCCAAATAATTCGCTGACAGCCTTGGTGACCCCGACGACGATCATGGTGGGGAGAATATAGTTCAGAGCACCTGTGAGCTCAAACATGATGACCACCACAGATATGGTGATGTGCATGATGCCACTGAGTGCCGCAGCGGCTCCTAGTAGGGCATATGTACCTGGTGTGATGCAAGGCTCGTCAGGTTTGCATGCGGAAAAGAAGACGCTGGTGGGATTGGCTTCGTGAATAGCTTGAACAAGAATTCCAATTGTTCTTCCGAAAGACGCTCCAATCGCCATTGAAGGAACGAAGATACCAGCAGGGACCTTGCATCCATAGGATAGTATAACGAGGAAAAGTCTTAGGAACGTCGCCAGGAACAGTGAAATTATGTTCCACCATCTCTTGTCAGGGTCGCAGAGACCGTGGTACGATTCTCCACGTCCGCACTCCGAGAAGAGAATCTCCATACTCTCCGTCATGTCAATCCTCAAGAAGGCGTTGGGGTAAGCAATAATAGCAGTTCCGGCTGCCAGTAGAGTCGCTTCGAGAACTGCATACTCTTTCAAGTACTTCTTTCTGAATGATTGAACCCGCAAATTCCACTTGATCACAAAGGCTCCGTAGAGACCTCCGAAAATACCAATCAGGACGTAGAATAGCAGCTCGAAGAAGTGCCAGTCGTTCTTATACTCGACCTGGAACATGACCAGTTGGCCCGTTCGAAAAGGATTCATAGCAGCGAGAACAGCTGTCGCGACAAGGGCACAGAAATAGCTTCGCCACAATGTCTTGAGAGGAAACTGGTTCGACATTTCCTCAAGAGAGAAAAGCACGCCGCCGATGGGACTGCCAAAGGCGACAGCGACACCGGCAGCTGCCGAGGCGCTCAGAAACTCCCTAGTCTTAGAAGCGTTGCGTTTGTATTTGTCGAAAAGCCGAGAGATGACATTTCCCGTACACACGGCGTAGTGCACACTTGGGCCTTCCTTTCCAACCGACAAGCCAGAGGCGATAGCTAGAGGGAGACATACTGATTTGATGATCAAAGTCCACCATCCAAGAAAGCCTTTCATAACGAACCCGGCAATGATGCACTTGATCTCAGAGATACCTGAACCGGCAGCATATGGTGCAAAAGACTTAACCAAGGTGCCCGCAACACAAGCAAACAGAGTCTATGTCATTAGTTTACACAAGTGCGAAGGAAGACTTGGCACTTACTGCAAAGACAAAATAGATAAAATAGTTCAAGGGTTCGAAGCCAGTCCATCTGTGCCACTGATCGCAGCCTGTCTGGTATCAGCATCATTCATGTCACCATACCCTGGACACCACATACCGTTCTCTTCTCCCCAGCAGCAAAAGTTCTCATTCAAATAGAAGCCTGTCTCGCAGTAGCCCATCTTGACGTCGGAGAGCCATTCTGTAATGATATTGAGTAGCGCTGCATTCAAGCCAATAGCAACACCAATGATTGTTACCACGATCCAGGCTTGCGCTGCATCATAACTCCTCCACAGCTGATATCGCCAGCCAGGTTGTCCTTTATCGTAGAGGCCGGCCGCTTGCTTTCTTCGCGCCTTACGCTTAGCTTGTTCTCGCGCCGCATCTTGTACCCAGTCTACCGTATATCAGTATCCAAGTCCGTATTGTAGTCGATCGAGTCGCATACCTATTGTTGTAAAGTCCTGGTCCAGCTAGTTAGCATAGAGCCGCATATCCAGTGTCCCACAACATACTTCATATCTCTTAATCTCGGCAATCTCCTCCTCGATAAGTCCAGCCCCTGTCCGTGCTGCACTCCCTGTTTCTTGATCTGCATTCGAAAAGACGGAGGATAAACGTGATGCCACCGAAGGACGTCTTTCAAGTCCAGGCCCAGGAGGTGCCAAGCTGAAGGATGATTGTCGCACGTTCATGGTTCAGGCAAGGCGACCATTGTCGCTCAACCGCTATCTTTGAAGTCGCGCAAGTCGGAATGATTGGATTGACGGATTAAAAATGCTAACGAGGCGAAAATGAGAGCTGTTTCTTTCGTAAAGGCTATTTCGTAAACGTTGTTATATGGTATCGTAATGACCAACAGGGATGTTGACAGCTGATATGTGGCTTTGGGTTCAGCCACAGTGTCGCGTTTAGTGGTTGCAGCATCGCGTCTCAGACTTCAGTTAATATCATTCTTCGTGTATCTTGACTTCACATGAACATTAATTCACACCCAACTCGACTTTATCAGCCATTTATAGTGGTATAAAACCTCTTAATATTCTCTTAAATAAGCGTATTTCTCATACTCTCTTCATCCTCGACTCCCAACTCTCAAACGTATCGCAGCCCCTGATACAATTCTTGGGGAATTCGCTTGTAGTCAAGGTACGGCTCACATTTCCTGTTCAAGATGATCGTGCAATTCGAGTGTCATTTTCAACTTTGGATTCACTGCGTACTTGATTTTGGTGTTTATTTCCTTTCGTTCTCTCCCATGTATTCTGCCTTGTATTTTCTGGCTACTCCTACGACTTTCTTACCCTTGTACTCGACTTTGACCTTAGTCCACCCCACGCATTGATACATCCGTTCAGCTCTTTCTAACTCACTCAGACTCACTCAATCCTTTCACACTTTCCAGCGACTTCGTCCTCTCCTACTGCCATGCCGTATAACACCACTGCTATTCCTCCTCGAAAGGAGCCTACAGGCCAGAATCAGCTCCCTCGTAAGCTATTGACCATGCTCTTCAGTCCCAATCTAACATGGTGATAGTCTCTAGAGTTAAAAAGATCATCGCACAAGACCCAGATATCGGTCTGTGCTCTAACAATGCAGCTTTCGTGATAACTCTCGCTGCCGTATGTCTTCGCTATACATTCTCACTATCGTCATACTCATGCAACACAGGAAATGTTTGTTCAGCATCTTGCAGAAGAGTCACATACCCAAGCCAAGCTAGACCGCAAACCTCGTCGAAACATCCAATACAAGGATGTCGGTAAGTTAGCTCCCTCATCCTTGACTCAACAGCCCTTTCTAACTTCAATAGCAAGCGCTGTTGCACATCATGACAACCTCGAGTTTCTTGAAGACGTGGTACCAAAGACTGTTCCCTACAAGAACATCAAGGCCAAGTCCAAGGCCACGCAGGCACGTCTCCAAGGTGACAATACCAATCAAAAGCTTGAATTTCCTCTGGCAAACGGCGCTGGCAAGCCTCTGGTGAACGGCAACTCCATGGCTCATCATGATAGACAGGATGACCCGAACTCGCAGCTGGAGTTGGAGTTCAGACAGGCTTCTGGTGCGAATCGAGATGGAGATGTGGCAATGACTGGCTAGTTGTGGTATTGCTCACTTGCTAGGTGGCTCATGATAAAACGAGGCGTTTTCAGGGTTGACTGTTAGTCGGCTGAATTAGAAAACGAGGGCAAAAGCGGTCTATTATCATCATGTACATCAGAAAACAATGACAATCTTGATATTTAGCATCAGGTTCCATTTCTTAGTATGGGGTGATAGCCATAATGCGAAATAATCATAGTATTTTTTCTGAAACCCCCAAAACAAGTGGTACATAGCCATCACAGATGTAAATATTTATTCCTCCATGGCATCTCCGTGAATACCAGAAGGCAGACGGCCCTCGTTCAGCTCCTTCTCCAGCGTGATAATCTCCTGTAGGCTGGTAGCCTTCTTGATACGCTCCTGTAGTCGCTTCTTCTCGGCGTCCGTCAGCTTTATTCGGGAAAGCTTGGAGGGCGCGTCCGAGCCGTCAGTCGAGGTGTTGAAAGTTGTGGTCTTGATACCCTGGATCTGTGTCGTTGTTAGCGTCGTGCAACTGTTTTATTATTGGCGCTGTTCGTACCTTTGAAGCCAGAGCTGTTGGCTCTTCTTCAGTTCCGAAGAGCTCGCGAGCCTTCTCCCGCTCGGACTCCTTGACCTTTTCGAAGTCAAGAAACCGTACGGAAGGGCACTTCCATAGCACCCAGTATCGATAGTTCTGCATCTTGCATCAGTAATCGCTGCACCAGTCGACACGTCTCAAACTGACCTCCTTCTTGGAAACGGGGTTATCCGACAGTACCAAGTGCGTCAAGCGGGGAAATGACGCCAGCGCATCCAAATCCGCAAGCTCTGTCAGGTTGTTCGACGATAACACCAGGTTGGCAAGGTTTGGAATGGCCTTAGCCAGAGAGGGCTGAATGCTTGAGACGCGGTTTCGTGCGAGGAGAAGGGTCGTTATGCGAGGCGACAAGGGAAAGTTTCCCAGTACTTGAATGTCATTATCTGTGAAGTCGATGGCATCGTGAGGCTAAGCTGTTAGCAACAGAGCAACAAGGCAGAGAATTTGGAACTTACGCCAGCGACACCCAAGTTCTCAATCACGGGAATTCGGTGGCCTGTTCACGCCGCAAAGACGATTGTATCAACTCTGCGCTCTCTAGAGATCAAAAATGTAGCATCTGCTCTTTTCAAAACGCACCTCGAAGATCAAGCTCTCGCTCCTTGAGCGGGTTGAGGTAGGATAGGGAATCCCGGATAAGGTCGGCGGTGAGCCGCATCTTGGATTTGGGGCCGTTACCTCGGGTTCAGAAATGAAGTTGCTTGGATTTGGTTCACTGTGTGATCGAGTTTGGAGACTGTTTGGAAGGGCGTGCGAATGTCGGTAGTGTTGATTTATGGCAAGGCAAGGCTGCGACTTGACCAGGCGTGGGGGGAAATTTTGGTGTCGCGTGTGGCTTGAGCTTAAGAGTGGCACACAACCCCCAGCCACCATAGACTCAGATTCAGGGACCAGCAACTCAGTACTGTAGGTAAGTTTTACAACTTATACCAATCACAGAATAGGGAGTGGTTCGGGATAATAGGGTTCACGTATATTAAGTACCTTTTTAGAAGTTCTTACTATTCCACACACTACAATGGATGGGACAAAATTCAATGTCCGTAAGCTTAGCAGTTGGTGATAATGTAATCCTTGCTTGGTTGTTCTATCCAGAAACAAGCTGCCAGTAAGCTAAAAGGTGATTGCTCTTGATGTCTTTATAAACTGCATCGCGTCACCAGCTGTATCCCGGCTCTACTGAAACACAAAGACAACGCCCATTCTATCCACCGAAACGGTCATAATATATGGGAACTCCAACAACGCCACATCTAAAATAGAATCCACGTGAGACTGCAGCAGCTGTTGTTGTTGGAGGGATATAACTGTCGACCGAGGTGGTCGGGCAGTCGACGACTTGGCTCTTGATCCAGAACCAGCATTTGGGGCCGTTGGAGCCTGTCTAGGAAAGCGCTCCGTGTTCAAAGTCAGCGCTGTTGTTGGGTGCGAGGTCGTGTAAGTCGGTTTGGGTAGATCTGGGGACAGTCCACTGTAGATGAACGAGCTCTCCATCCGGGACAGATCCCAAAAGCGAAGTCTCTTATCTGATCCGCCAGTGATGATAAAGGCGTGTCTCACGTCTCTCGAGTCTTCTGCAGTTGCGGTTCCGACAACCATGGCACGAACTCCACGGTCGGCGTTAGCGATTTCGTTGGGTTCGATGTTAGTAGCATATCGTCCGAGCATGCCTTCTCGCTTGTCCTCGTCCACGTCCCATGGCTCATACCCTTTGAGTCCATCCTTGCTGCCTCCCGCTCTATAAATTTCTCGGCAGACGGTTTTCTCTAGGTCCCAAACCGTCACCTCGCCTTGTCCAGTACCGCCAGAAATGCATACCCATTTGCCACGGCCTTTGGTAGGGTGGATGCAAATTCGGTAGATTGACCCTTTGCCTGGTAGGCCCCAGCCCTTGAGTCTCATCTTGAAACGCAGATCCCAGAGATCAACAACTCCATGAGAAGTACCCACGCAAAGCCAGTTGCGCTTCCTATCCACGCAAAAGCAAGTTGGCGTTCCATGGTGCACTGGATTTTCGAGAGTGTATAGGAGACTCATGGTCCTCAAGTCGATACCGAGAATCCTTGAGCGATTCGTAGCGATGACAAGAATCGAGTTCGATTCTTGTCTGAAATGTTCACACCACACCGCGAACTCGCCATCTGGTAGTTGATACTCTCGCAGAACGCGCAATTTGCCGTACCTAACGACTCCACTAGCAGAAACCGTGTCGACCTTCACCACGTGAACGGTACCATTGGATGCACAGCTCACAAAACAATGCGAGTTCTCCACAAAACAGAGGGCGACAACTCGTGTGTTATCTCCGTGTTTGTGGAGTTGACGAGAACGGTGTGTAATGTTTCGCTCAAGCCTAGCCGTATCCCAAACCCTCACAGTACCATCGTCGCCGCCGGTGATGAAGAAAACATGATCAGGAGATGGTAAAACCCTATTGATGGGGCTTTTATGTTCGGAGAACGTTGCAACAAGTTGTCCGACCGGCTTCCAAGGTTCCTCGCCAGGTTGAACACTGGCGCGACTTGCTTTGCTCCTCTTGATCGGTGTGACCATGGGCCCAAACTCGATAACATCACGAGGGAAGTTATCAACATACATGTTATCCAACATTCTTTGTATGCTCGGATCGTTGCCTGCGTAACTATGTTTGGACACCCGGGAGCCGGTAGTGTCGCCTTCATTCCCTTCAGAGGAAGCTTGCTGGTCTGTTGAAGTCTGAGCAAAAGGCCCTTCAACCTCACCAAATGCATTCGCGTCGGTGGTGCCAGTTTGTGCGATCGATTTGTTCTTGTCCTTGCGGTCAAGGAGACTCAGGGCACTTGCCTGATGGCGCACTGCATTTCTAGAAGGTGGCTCTCCTAGAGAGGATCCATCGTCGGTTGTCTGCATTACCTGCCCTGCCGAGGGTGCTCTAGTATGCGTTCGACCAGCGCTAGTTGGTGATAGGAGACGGCGTGATGAACGAGGCCCGACACTTTGCACTCGGCGGTTAGTGTTGACTCTCTTTTTTCCGCCAGTCGAGTCGTCAATAGTCATGGAGGCATCCAAGAGGGCATCTGCAATTGTGTAAGGCTCCGCTGGTGGTTCAAGATCCACAACTGCATTGGGGTCTCGAAGTGGCGCGTCATTAAAGAACACCGTCTGAGGAGTGACTCCCAATGATTTGAGAGATACTACACCGTTGGATGTGGTACCATCTGATGTAGAAGTATCACGCGCCTTTATTTTACTAAGACGCCAAATGAACTCACGTAAGGCATCGAGCTTCAACTCATCCTCATGCTTGAGTCCGAGGTTTCTGAGTTTTGTCAACCATTGCTCGTCTTCGTCATTTCGAGCCACTCGCCCCGTGGAGCTTTGCATTAAATCCCGAGAGGTACGGCTTGATGTTGATCCTTTGGAGCCGAACAATAACGGTTTGAGCTGTTGCAGTGGCTTCCAGTAGATACCACGTTCTGTCTTCGAGGCCCAGGTTATAGCCTGGTCAAAGACATTTCGAGCCAATGGTCTCTTGAGAGCATCAAGTATGTTGAGCTCGGAAAAGTCTGAGAGAACCTCCACTTTCAGGAACGGTTTTACAAGAGGCATCAGGTTGCACCTAATATCAGCAAGTGGCAAGTACCGTGCCGACATTGACAAGAATTCTGCCGCTGATTCGCGGATCCAGATGTTTGGGTGCATCGTGAATCGGCTGATGAGGTCAACTAGCTCCCAAACCTTGGGTCTCGATAACAAACCGAGCCCAGCGAGCTGAGCAAGCGAATGAAGAGCCGCCTGTACCACGTACTCCTCTGGGTCAGTCAAGGCTTGTATCATCAAGGGGAGCATGAACTCCTCCAAGCTCGTGCTTCCGATGAAGGCGGCGATGCCGACGATCGTATCAAAAAATGCGCATTTCAGCGTCCAGTCTCGATCGTTCAGATATGTGTTAAGATGAGTAAGGAGGACATCGTTTGAATGATGGTCAAAGAAAAGGCATAGCTCAGGTACGGAGGCCAAAAATGCTCTGCGAACCGAAATGTCCGGGTCTTCTACCAATTGTTTTGAATGGCTCTCAAGAGCCTCAAAAAGCTGTCGCCCAGCGTTGTCAAAGACACTCTCGAAGTTTGCCTTGGCATCCGCTCCAGGTTCGACTTCAGGATCAGTAATAGGCATCGAGCCATCAGCTCGAAGGCTTGAGGCCATGTTGAGGAATCTCTGTGCAGTAGTCGCAAGACTGCCGAGACAAGAAGCATAAGTTGCTCTGACCAAAGGACTGGGTACCCTTGATCGAGACCCCAACGCGATTTCCATGCGAGGTAATACATACTCTACCAGGACATGAGAGTTGAACGCATTAACTGTCTGCACCAGCTGCAAAAGCTGGGTAATGGTTCGAATGGCAGCAATCAACACTAGATCTGTCTCATCTGGGACGAGAAGTGTCATTAGATATGGCAAAACTCTGTCCAACTTGGCTTCATCAGTCAGTCTCTCAGAAAAGGCAAGGAGTACGTCACATGCGCGGATTCGTGAAGATGCCCGCGCAGTGTTTCTTAGTTGAGACACGATCAGCGTCAGGAATATCAACGTCCCATCATCTTCTGGTGGCTCTAATTCGGAAGATACGGTATGGTTGTGATTCGGTATGTTGAGTCTCACTGGGAAATGCGATAGGCTCAGTCTGGGAGGCGGTTGAAGTTCGTCTGAGGTACGTTTCTCAAGCTGATAACCAAGGAAGTATGAGATCTTATCAAAGTCGTAAAATACACGATCGATTCGATCATCAGCTTCTCCGAGATTTTTCGAAGTGCCTGACATGGGACTGTTGCCAGATGAAGGGTCTGTTATAAGCTCCATATACTGGTGCAGGAAATTGTAGAAGTAATGTGGGAATACTTTGCCTTTCCAGAATTCCAGGTACTGGTCTGCTGAGTATCGTTTCTCGGGGTCAAGCTGAATCATGTGGGCTATCATATCGGCGAGATCCTTGTTTGCGATGGTGCTCAGATGTGTAATCACAGGGTCGTACTCGCCACGCCGATACTTGTACAGCTGTGCGAGGCTGAAGATGTCCGACTCAAGAAACAATTGCGCAATAACGCAACCAGCACTAAAGATGTCCATTGCCCATGTCATCTTGGCCTTCTTCGGTGGCGCCTCTCCAGAAGCGTAGAAGCGCTCGGGGGCGATATAACAGGTTCGGAGGCCTGAAGTATCGAAGAAGTAAGAGAAATCGGCCGGGTTGTCGTCGGGGAGCATCACAGGCTTATAGGCGGAAGAGAAATCGGAGAGGTATAGCCAATTCCACGAGGTCACGAGGACATTCTGCGCCTTGATGTCGCCGTGGTAGACATCGCGTGCATGACAATCGCGAAGAGCGCAAAGCAGCTGGAAGGCCAACCATTTCTTCTCGATGTCTTCGAGGAACGGTCGAGTGCTGACTCGGTCGTATAGTGAGCTGTAAAGGAACTGGCGGACCAGGTAGCCATTGGTCTCGGTCTCGATGATGCGCTGGAATCCGAGGGCGTTGGGGATTTTGTCTATCGCGTTACTCTGCTCTGGTTTTGATTAGAATATCTCTGGGGGTGTTGGAAACGCCCGAAGGTTACCTGTTATCTGTTTCTTGTATTGCTGTAGCTTGACGTCGGCGTACGGCTTAACCAGGACCTTGACGAGCACTAGGCCATTCTCGTGACGCCCACGAATAGACTTCATGAACCTCGCATTTCCTATACTCTTCTCAAAGTGAACATCGCTAAGCTCAGAGATATCGATGCCTGCGGAGCCGACAGACGGCGTCGCGAGGGAGAACCCTTGACCCATGATTTTGGTGGGGGCCTAGGGGAATCGTGAAAGCTATCGATCGGCCATGCACGAAGCTATCTTCATTTTGAAAGATTGAAATGGCAGGTGTACGTCGTCTAGTATACAAGAGAGCGCTTAAGCCGCGATAAGTGACTGAGTTGTTGAGATTAAGTCCTGAAGGTCCCGCGGGTACCTAAGGGCAAATTGAAAGCTGCGGTTGATGTAGGGGTGAAGCCTAGACACCTACAGAGGGACGTCATCCGAGCAAGGGCAGCTCCTGGAAGAAGGTGCCCCACTACTTAGGTACATTAGGTAGGTACCTAAGTGGTACCTTGCCTAGCAGGGCCACCCCAGGTTTCAGGTAGTAGGTACCTAGTAACCATTACCAGCAAAACAGTTAATATTATAGCCATTTTATTCCTATTATACTGTTTTGCTGGTAATACCTACTTACCTCAAACCCCCTGGCGCTCGATGGTACCTAGTACCTATAAATCCAGTTGTGCCCTGACTCACGGCTGTCTTTAATATGGCAGGACGGATATTTCTTGAGTCTCCTGCGCGGGCATGAACTGATTTCCGTGAATAATATTTTCATACTCAGTCTCCGATGTTTGTCTGTCTAGCCTTTAGCAACTTACCCTACTGCAATCGAGATAATTAGTTAGCCATTAGCCTATAAAAGAGACAGACGCGCATCAAATCAAACTTATGGTTATAGTTGTAAAGCACTTGGAATAAAATCCAGGTATTCGCTAACAGAAAGTCGGGAATTAGCCCGCACTGCATGAACAATCCAACCCGACGAAAATTACGAAATCAAGAATCGCAGGCGAAATGTAAGCGATTGACAATTTTACCGGCACAGGCTATGAGTAACAGCATATCCTACCCTTGATGCCACGTTCACAACCTCCAAGCTTTCCTCAGGCTCCCTCTTTAATAGCAACTTAGAAGGCAATTGCTCAACAAAACTGTCGCACGATAAAAAGATCTCTCGTTCTCCAAGAGGTAGCCTCGAAATCAGACAAAATGGTAGAGTGTTTCGAGGTAGTATTCGCCAGATTGAAGCTTTAGCTATGACTCCTAAAGCCTTTTGTCACCATTATCCACGACCGAGCTGACAGATGCATGTTAGGAATTCTTGACCTTGCATTTTCGCTCGAGGCTTCTCAATTGAGGAGCCATGGCTATCAACCTGAAAGCGACCTTGAGTTAGGTAGCTAATATTGGCCGACATGCTTTGTAACTCTGTATGTATGGGATTCTTCCAGGTCCGAATACTAGGTAGGTGTGTGGTTGAATCCGCCCAACAAAAGGCAAAACGGGATTATTAACTTTCATGTTCATGTGTTGAAAGGTTAATGATCTTAAGACTTGGGAAATGTACTAGGAAAACGATTCGTAACTTTGCAATACTTTGTCCCTTATATCTTCCTGTACAATATAAAAGTCAGTGTAGGGGAAACTTAAGATGCGTATCCTGAGATATAAAAATACTCAGGTAAATTTAATATCTATTTAGTAGACCTGAGACAGGTTATTTTTCGCGCAACATCTCAAGGTCAAGGTATTCCGAGGTTCAGTTGCTTATCTGTCGACTTGTCGGCTTGTCAGCTTGCTTCTCTGCCTGCTTGCTCTGGGTCCTTGGTCTTAATCCTCTCATTCTTCTTATTATTGTTACTTTCTCGACCCGACTACTGGCACATACATATAACTTAGCAATTTTCAAAAAACTGGTAAAGGTAGAACTTACAACACAGCATATATACATCTCTATAACAGGTAAATCAGGTTGTGTACGGTTGGCGCAGTGTGAGTTTCCATATGCCGCGTAGAAGGTAAGATTTCGAAGTAAACAGAGAAAGCGTAAGGAATCGAAGGGAAAGCAAACAAAATTGATGATATGCAGATGCGAATTTTGATGGGCACAGGCGAATTAGTGATCGAGAGGGGGATAATGAGGAATGGGTGTTGAAAGTGCGTTTGGGTCAAAAGAGAGCGCAGGAAGAAGGTTAGGTCTAGTTTTGATCAGTTGGTGAACATTTTCAGTTTTAACAGCCATGCGCTGAATGTCCCCTCCGCTAATAGAACCGAGAGAATGGATTCGTTGAACAATGTGCGCGTTGTTGCTCGCCATGGCGGCATAGGACTTATTGTGATTTCTGTTTTCGCACCCCATTGCTACCAGTTAAGCAGCCTTGACATGAGAAGAACGATGCAGACTGTACCTAAAATTAAAAGGCTTTAACCTTTAGACATAGAATAAATCGTAGAGCGTGTATACCGAAGCGAATGATCTGGTACAATGAGGTTCTCATTATCTTGATATGTTGGCAACGAATTCGCTCTATTAGTTTACTGACATATTCAATCTTTAACAAAGTCATACACCAGGTCAAAGACAACGTGTCCGAGTGGTTAAGGAGACAGACTTGAATTCAATTCGGTTATCTGTTGGCTTCGGCCGCGTAGGTTCGAACCCTGCCGTTGTCGATCACCCAGATATCAATATTTTTTTTCCTCAGTTAGTATCGTCAGTATACATGCAACACTTGCAATTAGTACAAATTGCAAACTTTCAGTTATCCACATCGACTGTCGGTTTCTCTTCCATCCAGCACCTCACCATATACGTGTTCGGGGGTGTAATCGGTTTTAGGTTCCTAACCAAGTACATGTTAATCCACTTAAGGGCGTCCTTGTACACCGTCGAGATTCCATTCAGCATCACATCGCATTGGCATGCGCGCACACAAGCTCGCACACTATTATAACCCGATCATTCTTCTCGTCCGGCTTTGCCATCATGCCGTGACCCACTATCGGGGCCAGGGCCGTCATCGCGTACAACTGCCCGGCCCTCGTTGGCGTCCGTCTCGGGGGACTTGGTCGATATCGGCACCATACGCCCGTCCTCGCGGTAGTTCCTGAAACTGATCCTTAAAGGAACCAGAAACTCGCACTCGACCGGGAACTTCCTCGTGAGCTTGGACATGTCCGGAACCGGGTACCCGTTCAGGTTCGTCATCTCGATTATCGTTGAGTCTGCGTTCGAGATCTTGTAATCGCACTTGTTGTCATTTTAGCATGGTTCAGGTTCTTCGTCGGTTTTTTGATCGTGTACGCGCTGTTCACTACGCCCACTCTTGCATTGATCTACATCGGCTGCACTTGTACACGTTGTACTCCTCCTTCATCAACAGGGCGAGGTCGATCTCCTACTTCGTGTCCACGATATTGGCCGTCACCCTTAACAGAGACGATGAGTTGTTGGCAATAAGCCTCAAGTGGATGACTCCGTTCTTGCCCGACTTGGAGAGCTTGATCTTCGACGCCTTCGTGTGCCCGCACTCGATGCAGATGTTGCCTTGTGCACGATGACGCCCTGTTGGGTGTTCAGGTCCGTGACGTTGACCGCGTCTCAATCCCCGTATCTGACCTCGTTCATGAACACGTAGTCTATGTTATTCTTGAGCGTGCTGACGGACCCGCACGTGTTGATGACGGTGTCCATGACTCTACGGATCTCCATGTGCATCATGCCGTTCTCAAACTCGATCCCCGACGCATACGAGGTCCTATCCTCGCAATCTTCCTTGTGACGATGGTCACCTGCATGTTCTCGATTGTGGTGCTGACCTTGAGCTGGCCCATAGTCGTGATGTACCCCGGTCTCATTATCTCGCCCCTGAACGCATACTCGTACGTTATCGCAAGCGTGATCCCAGGCTTCATTTTGCGTGTGCTCAGGACTTCCTTCGCAGTCATGCCCGTCCATCCTTGACCTCAGCTTCGCGATCGTGTTGGTGACCGACCCAGTCCACTAGCTGCACCCCTTCTCGATAACCACGCACTCGTACGCAACTCCGAACAAGCCGACCTTCATGCACGAGTATATTGCCTGGAAATCTCCGTGTTCATCCTCGCCTCCACCTCTACGATCGAGATTCCCGACACGCTCATGGCCATAGCCGTGTAGATGTTCACACTCAGGGCGTTATCCATGGTCGACTTCGGGTCTATGACCGTGCACGAGAGCGCATCTACAACCTTGCTCGTGACCTAGAGATAGACTCGTGCAAGGGTTTGCACTTACACACGAGAGGTTATGGGGCTTCATTGTGTCCAAGCCTGACATGCATAATGGCCGTGTCCGGGTCCTTGCTCAGGCCGCACGTCGGGCACCCGTCGATGTTCTCGCTTTTGAGAACGATCATAATGCTAACAAAGTTGATAACCGTGACGGGATACCTAGGCACGTGCTCCCTAGCTGCCTGTCCGTGCAGATGGTCATGAACCGGAGTGGTACCATGACGCATTCCTGGACCAGTACTTCACTCCGCAGTCGACGGCGACCATGAGGGTGAGGATCCTCGCAGCCCGCGTCACGATCAAGGTCTCGACCACGGACACGATCATGATGGTGGGCAGTTTCATAGGCGCGATCACAGACCAGATCGGGACCGGTTTCGGTGCACATCGCGTCCGTAGTGATACACTCGAACGAGCTGATCTATGACTTCTTATGTCGACGGTCCTGTCGAGGTATACGATCACCGTGAGTTCATTTTCGTACAGGAACGCGAATTCAATGCGTTCAGGTCTCCTCCATCTTCTACTCGTTCTCGTGTGTAATCTTGTAGTCGCTCTTGTCCACGTTCTTGTTCTCGTACGCGTCCTCGTGGAAGTTCTTATTATTAGATTGCTGGCCAAGTGAAGTTACGGTTCATACCATCCTTTGTCAACTGCCACGGAATTTACTGGCCACATTAAGAAGCTGTAAATAAGGGGACTTTATGTGATGTGAGTTTGGCAATAAAAAGCATTTCAAAGAGCGTGGTGTTCATGAGACTTGTCCGGCGTCCGGCCTGCTATATACTACAACTCTGAAATGTTGAAGTTGGAGGATCTGACGCCAACCACCCAGACATACGCCTAGGCGACGGAGCTGATTATGTTTGGTCGACTCTTAATTGCCGGTGCTAATCAATCTATGCCAATAAGAACTCTTAGATAATACCTACCTAGTTAGTCTCAGAGATCGGACTGGTCTCTGG
Organism: Fusarium sp. NRRL 25184; assembly: GCA_013755755.1. NCBI lineage: Eukaryota > Fungi > Ascomycota > Sordariomycetes > Hypocreales > Nectriaceae > Fusarium > Fusarium sp. NRRL 25184. The sequence goes on from JABSSZ010000263.1 coordinate 36,059, forward strand.
TGGTGCAAGACGTATTTAATGCCGACGGATCTCGTTAAACTAGAGAGTTGCGAAAGGGTTGGTAGAGTTGGTTAAGCACCTGCCACTGTCCCCTGTGTACCGACATAAACACGCGACGATTTTAAAGGAATGGCAGGAGACAATATGCCATCATCAAGATGCGACCGTTTCAGACCTGAAAGCTTGCTAGGAATTGCGGACATATTGGTCGGGAAGGATCTCCACATAGACCACTGTTGCGCGGTGCTTTTGGATAGAGATATGAATGAAGTCCCCCCCCCTTCGGATGTGGTTGAATTGAGCTTGTTAAGCATGGTATCAGAAAGCTCTTTGTGGCCGTGGCCAAGTGGTGCGGCCGTGGCTATCCTCCAAGTCAGCCTTGGCGCTGTTCTTAGGAGCGACGACTGAATCTCCCATCTCAACTGCAAGTAATAACGGGGTCCATCTCTCGAGTCAACTTCGGCGCTATGCTCAAAAGCGGCTAAATGACATCCGTGCGGCCCCAATCAACTGCATATACATAACACCGGCGTTCATCCACTGCTATCTTCCAAGTCTATTCCAGCGTTATTCTCGAGAAGTACCTAGCTGAACAATGGCCGTACAAGCTGTTTCAAAGCACATCAAGAGCAGTGAGACACATGCTTGTGTCAACATCTTCCACCGTTTGCCTAAGAAAGGGCCCGAGGAATGAGTCTGATTAAACTCAAGAGCAAAGAATTTAATATCTACGCAAAGCGTATGAGGGAGGCAGCGAGAATGAAATCGTGACAAGGTTTATTCAGAAGTCGCTGAAAACAATCGCCATAATGTGCGCATAGAGACGCAGATATGTGTGAAAGTGGTGAGACAAATTGTTTTTTAGACTGAAATACAATACACAGTGTTTTAACTTTTGAGACCAAGTAGTTGGAGAAACAGGCTTCGAAATAGCTTCAGGCCAGGTTGTAAGGAAGCCTAAAGTTAGACAGCTGGATGCCGAAGGCGTGGAACAAGAGTGCAACAAATGGAAGCCGCTTCGTACGGCCGTTAATTCATTTTCGGCGCTAGTGGGGCCGTGGAACGACGATGTCGTCCGGGACGGCTGCGGTATGGACATTCCACCGGTCCCGACTGCTACCATCGGTCAGCTGTACCGTCGGAGAGATGACCCTTTCTCGGGTGTTCGCGCCTAACCCACCAAATATGACAATGCGTTTGGTGGATAGTTTCCTTGGTGTTAGAGGAGGCGATAACTAAATGTCGACCCTCCAGATCAGATTTTGATCAAGCGGTGCAGCTGGCTCACCCTACTCAACTAAATATTGCCCAAGTCATTTATCTTAACAATCACGCATGTTACTAGGCTTTTAATTCTTAGGGCGACTTATCAACAGCACAATTAAAAACTGATAGCCACTGTGTCTCGTTTTGTTGATAGAGTTGAGATTTACTGTTTTCGGATTTGAGGTACGGTAAAAGTGGACATTCTCTTTTGAAACCCGAAATCTCCACAAATTTTCAGGACCTTAAACCCAATGTAGAATTGCAAGAATTGAGATCGCGAACGCACATTTTTATTATACAGTGATGTGACTGCCACTCAAAATTTTCGATGGCATTGCTAACTGGAAGCCTCTGAGAATAAGTCTTCTGACTTCTTCGGTCACTTGTTCATCGATGTTGTTCTCCAGAAGCAAGGATCTTTCTTGAAAAAAGCTTATGCCGATACTGGCCATAGTCGGCTTGTCCACACCAGCTAGGACACACGAAAGTTCAACCACATCAACAACTTTCAACTCGTCAATGTTGTTCCAAAAGTCACCAATGAGCTTCACTCAGGCTGAATTTACCCAGAAAGCTTGTAACAATGTGCAAACGCTGTCATTTCGGCACGCGACGGCCGGCCGGGATTCCGGGATCGGGAAGAATGGGGCGCTTTTACGGTCGTGAGAGCATCCGGCCGTAGACAAAGGACAGGACTAGGACAGAACTCTGCTCTTCCCTTTGAAGATTTCCGACCTAGCATTTCCACCCCTTCCACTGAAATTTCAAGCTCAACTCTCCAAAGTCGAACATGATCCTTGCCTGATGATAACATCCCGAAGAAGCAGCTCCTTCGAGGAATCAGAACCCCCCTGAATCCATCGCCATACCGTTACTCAACAGACCTTAGGCTCGTCTCGGGACAATATTACTCTGGATCGTCAAGTTTACTATCATTTTTGGCTAATCTTAGCTATTATGAGAGCATGATATATTAAAAATAATCAAAGTTCAACAAGAAAATTGCTCGCTTGCTCCCGAAACCCATCATAAATCGTGTTCTCATTAATAAACGGTCCAGTGCTCAAAGTGTCCAACCAACCAGCAAAGTGCAACAAGCAGCAAACAAGGCAGCCTTGAAGGAAACGCTCAAACTTGCTCCAACATTATCGTCGTTTGTAGCTATCGGCATGGACACGAAGTCCGTCGGTGTACTCGAAACTGCAGTAACAGGGTCCGGGTCATGGGGCAGTTCGCCCATTGTCAGGACACCCCATTCTACTTCGCTGCCGGAATATGTTGATGTCCATGTCACTTCAGTTGGACCTGTGTGCACGCCATCGTTATAGCCTTCGTTGAAGCTAGAGTATCCGGAACAAGTGGCCCTTGTCGTGCCTTGTAGGTTACACTCTAGATTTGCGGTGCTGCACCATGTTAGCATTGGTATGTCGTAGGTACACCGAGAACGTACAGTCTTGAAGTGTGCGTGCCATGGAACCGGACAGTATCAGGACCTTCGACTAAAACGAAAGGGAACTCAAGGGATAAATCACACTCTGGAGGGTCTGAGTCGTCTGTATCTGGACAGAATATTGTGTATGTTGTTTCCTTAGCTTCCGCATCCTGGTGCGTGTTAGCAATCATGATGGATTTTGCAAAGAATGTCGACTCACACTTGAGATGACGCTACCACGCACAAGAGACCACGAATCTTGGTCGTAATAGGGCAGATAAATAGGTGCTGTCGTTACAGCAGACGGAATTTGACTAGCATATGCGAAGCTATTCGCAACCAACAACGCCAGCCAAATTGACTGGGAGCGTGGGGACATTACTGACTAGCTGGTCGCGCAGGGATAAAAAGAGTTTGCAGAGGCCAGTCTAGCCAATCAGAGCTTGTGGAAATGCAGAGTGATGATCGCGGTTACAAAGATGCGCGTGTAAACAAGGGTTATCGTCAAGGTATGCGCAGATAAGTCAAGACAAGAATTGCTCGAGCGCGAAATGATGACCTTTTTAACAGCTCCTTTTTCTCAAGAAACCGGGATGAGAGGGGCCAAAGGCCAGCCAAGCATCAGCGGAGAGTGCCAAGGTCTGGGCGGCCGAGGTTGAAGTTATGAGCTAGAGATGGTGATGAAATTTGGGCGTGAGTAAAATGTCGACGAAACAGGAGAACGTTAGAAGAGCTGGATATAAAAAGAACGAAACATTTGAATTAGAAACGATGATACTTTGATATATTCATCCAGAAATCGGCTACAGGAAATGTCAGACGGACAAATTTATCATGACACGCCAAGACTGAGCTTTGTCTGGAATCCGATGCCAAGACGGACGGTGAGTGCCAAGAATGACCCAATTTTGTGGCATCCCAGCAAATGTTACATTCAACCAATATCAAATTCTACAATAGTACGGATACTGTAAATGGAAAATATATATCGAGCTTAAATCTCGAAAATCACCCAGAAAACACATCGGGAGTTTCTATATTATGAGAGGATACTGTCATATGGCTAAAGTCTGCTGTTGTGGCCGCTAATCTTCAATTTCGTCCTAATACTGATGCAAGATTGCCGGTAATCTTTCATATAGATGTAGAACTAAAATTATCCTCCAGTATCTATCGGGAATAAGTGATACCAAGCGTCGCAGTTCTGTTCTTGTCAGAAGCCTAGAAATTGCACAAGAGGAGAGCTGCAAAGCTATCCAAATGCCGAAATCCGTTCTTTAAGAAGGCGAATAAGTTATCTAAGGAATGCGAAGATAATGATGTCCGTGTCGAAGTTCGCACTACACTTAGATGTTTATATGCTATTAGCACAAGAGTAGAAGTTAAGTGGGAAATATGGCTGTCTTAAACTAGACTGACTTTGTACAAGGCATACACATACCTAAGACCCATTGAGATGGACCCAAACGGTTTTTTACGAGAGGATCAAGAGATAAGCAGAAAGGACTGGATGTAAATACAATAAGGCAAAGAATGATAGTAAACTTCTGAAAATTTATCTCACACTGCAACTTATTGCAACTCGTGTATTGCGTTCGGCGTATAAGGGCTCAGAAACTCAGAAGTTCCCGATGTGCTCGATGAAGGAAGAGGCGGGTAGCGCATAGCCTTAAATGCCTTCAGAGAGAATGGAATAGGCGGAATTATATGGATCTTACCAAAACTATGTTTCAGGCATGAAATAGATTCCTTAGCTGGCGCACTTTGTCCAGCAAAGAAGCTGAAACTTCGCTATCTCCCGGTGCTTATGGGACAAGATGCCCTTTAGCAGGCGGAGCTCCTCTAGGTTAGAGCCGAGTAGATTAATCTCTTTCTTATATTTGTTATAATAGAAAGGCTGATGCCTTGTGGCTGGCATTTCGGTCCATGTTTTGTTCAAGGATAAGCTTGATTGATGGATGCTCTGCTTCGCTGTATGCCGACCGGCGTGGCCTCCATGGGCTGTACCTAATTGGGGCCGAAGAGAGAGGAGCTGATTGGGAGATATACTGGATGGGATTGGACACTCTCGGAGCATGAAACAAGATCTGGGAGGGGAGAGGCCTATTTGATAAAAATACATGGCTAAACGTGTTATATAAGAAAACGAATACGCTATTATTAAGAGCCATGAAACCAAAATAGCCAGTCTTCTTGTCTTTAACACACTTTCAATCATTCAACCAGTATAGGTACAAGTAAATTCCGCGCCAACAGCCTTCGTCAAAGTCAAGGTTGATACCAGAGATATGGTAAGTGTTATAGGCAAGGGTGCTATCGTGTGAGGTGCATGGTTTAGGAAGACACCCTTGTCGTCTGTTGTCTTTGTGCCGGGAGGATCAGAGCGTATTATCATCTCTAGGCGCCGTTGTGGTTGGAATGGTTGTCACACTCGAGATGAGACTGTTAATAGTGGTTGCGGCAGAAGTGTTGGTAGTAGAAGTGATTTGGCGCGGGAGCGGTTGGGTCAGCAGTGTCCTCATTTTTGACATATCTGACATTATCACTGGTTTGGTGAGGAGCGTCTGTCCACAAGGACTCAGCTGTTCCAGAGAAAACAGTCTCTAGGACCTCAGCAGCTGCAGTGCTGTGAGTCGATGAAACGTAGCTTGTAATGGACGTTGTGATGACCATGGGGAATGTTTCGACGACAGCACTTATGGGCCGAGTCAGGATGGCAGTGGTAGTGTTTGTTCACAGCATCTCTGACACACAGCCAACGATTCCTGTGTTTAGCGCCTGCGCGAGGATATCAGCATCTCCACCAGATATGATCGCTCGACTACAGGTTGGAGCCAACCCAGCGCATTGTCTGAACTAACAGTTACTATTGTACCTTCTCACACCATTTAATATTGTTACACCAACAAGGTCACTTCGACCTCCCCGCTGGTAACGCCCCGAGGTACAGTAAAGCTGTTGATGCGCTGCCCGTCGTACTGAACTGTGTGGAGCGAGAATCGGATAGACAGAAACTCAGCATCAGCGAATTACATGGACATATACTATAACTACAAGAGTGCTTCTGTAATTACCGCACTGCAGCTGTGTGTTGATATCTGCTCCTTCATTGACCATATACTTGACAATCTTAGTCTTTCCCTAATGTGCTGCTGCCGCAAGAGCGCTTCCGTGACGGCCTTGTTGTAGCTGGCATGTTTACGTCGCTTCTCATCTCCACGAGTCTCCTGCATATTGGTTCACAGCCTGCTATGGCACCTAGTGCTAGCAGGGTGTCACCTTGTGTGTTTACATCAGACACTCTTCTCTCTTCGGTCTTGTTCTCCTACCACTCCGATAGAATATTGTAGAATGTGAAACGGCATAATGCAAAAATGGGAATACTTTTAGTTGAAATTTCCTCCAGATTAATGTTCGAGGAAGTAGAATAGTATATTCGGCGATTATCATTTACAACTGTCTAATACCACTTCTGATACGGCGTACTGCTTACTCTGGGAGATCTGAGAAACTCTTTTGATATCCTAGTCAGTATATAGTCTGCGCATTGTTACTCTTGTGTCTGGATATGGCTGATCTAGAGTTGCTGAATACAGACCTGGAATGGATGGGTCAAGCTGAGTTGTAACTGGCCGCGTTTATTAACCTGGTGCCTCTACTTTCTGCTTGAACGGTTATCATCCCTTAGGTCTATTTCATCTGGATCCCGATACGTCTTAACCAAGAGCTTGAGGCAAACTTTGGCGGCGTGACAGTGTGTACGAGAAAGGGGCTAATGATGATCTTCGAAGTACTCTATGACCGACAGATGTGAGAACCTCCAAACTCGTATCTGTGAGTTAAAGATAAGCAAATTGTTGCAAAGATGCAGTAATTGGGACTCTTTGACTTTACTGGACTGGAGGAGGCCCTCTTTCTAAGGAGTGATTCGAATTGTAAATAAGAGCTCGAGGGCCTGCAGAGGCTTAGTGGCACACATAACTTACGTCTAAGCTCGCTTGACAATTACTCTACCGTGCTTAAGAAAAGCTTTTATCTTGCAGTATGTTTTGTTATAGGTAGCTTTAAGACTAATGGGAAACTTGCGAAGCCGGGCATCGATGTCTTCTTCTGTGTCGAGTTGGACATCTGTCGGATCTGCAAGGGATGCCCACTACAACATGTGATATGTTAGTGATAGTTGTGAGAAGATGTCTTATTGGGGATATCTTACATTCTATCACTACGCTCGAGTAGAACGCTTATGATTTACCCCTGTAACGGTGGCCGTAATTTTTGACAGTTCTTATGATCTGTGATCCTTCTATTAATGAATCTGCGTATATCCTGTTTATTAAGCTTCGCCTTGACTTCAATGTTCGGCATATTGTGGAAGCGGTTCCTGATATCTCGATCGAGTTGACTTGAAGCGAAGACCTTGAGGGGTCTTTGAGATTCGGACAACATATATTTGACCGTTTTAATAATCCTCCCACGCGAAGCCGGCTCCCATTCATCAAGTGCATCTAAGATCAGGGTGATCTTGTGAAAACGACTCCACCTACTTACACAGTTTGTTCTTGCGTGTATCAAAGTTAATAAACGATGCCGTACTCTCCTTTTATGTGCAGGACTTCTGGAGGTCTGAACGCTTCTTAGAACAGTCTACAGCAGCCCGTAGCTGATGGATGTAGCTCTGAAGGACCGACTGCGGTTCTAGGCGGTCGCCTTTTTGCCGATTGCGGCAGAAGAACACAAAACCCTCGCGATTTGACGATTCTTTGAGATTCTGAAAACGGCCAATGACCTTGGACGTGAGGAAAGTCTTTCCAGTGCCAGGTATACTGGCTGGTTAGCTTGAGGTCTTTTAAGAGATTATTTGAAAGGGAATTAGGAACGAGAACCCCAAATCCAGTATATGGACGAATTGCTGCGCTCTTACTCGCAGTACTTCCCGTGCTGCAACAACCACTCAAAGTGCTATCGGTCTGCGCTTCCTTGATAGCACTGTGGGAATCTCCGTGTTGCACCGGTGAGATCCTTTTTAGCATTCTCAGCCATTCCTTGTCGGATGGCGATTAGGGAGCATTACCTACTCAAGTCACAGTACTGTCAGACATGAAGAGATCAAGACACAATAAGCACTTACCTGTGGGATCTGTAACTGTAAGACTCCAAGCTAGATCTATATGAATGATATTGGGGCGATGTTTGCCAACTCTTGGCGCGCTCCTCTACTACATCTATCTGCCTAAGCCATCGTCAAAGCTCTCCGCAGACAGCTACAAATCCGTAGTCATCCTCATTAACGAATTTAGTCATCTTCTTGTAGTCTTAATGAATTCCAATGGAGACATACCAGGCAAAATCACAGAATCTTGTAACACGACCTATTACCCATTAGTGTCTAAGTCTAATATAACCTCAGCCAACTTACAAAACCAACTCCTTATAAGGACAACTCCTCGTAAAAGCAACTTATTTCAATTAATGACAGTCCTCCCACTTCACGTAACTCGATCATATTATAGAAGACGTCCTGAGTTCATGCAAGCATTAGGATTCGCGTCCGAGAACCTGACACAATATTAGAGTTTGTCTGCTTCACAAGGCCAATGTATTAGAAAATAAGCTTAGCCCATCTCGCCAGACCAGCTCCGTAGTGCGGTATACCGAGAAAGATAATACCGCAGACTAGGCCGGTAATATTCTTGAGGTATCGCTCAGGCTGTTAACCAGATATTACTAAGGCCTGTCATGATCTTAGCGCAACTCTCCTGGATCGAGCCAACACTTACATCTTCATACACCAGCCCACCTAAGCTATAGCAGATAAATATAATCGGTACTTCATTCTGCACATGTCAGCACGCTCTCAACACCACAAAACAAACATTTGCTATGCCGTCATTGTCTCGATACCCAGCAAGTGCTATAAGAAAGTTCTTCGAGTAGTTTCCAAACTGACTCTGGGACACCACACCTTGCCAGTTAGCTACGGATGCATCATATCCAAACGCAAGGACACCAGCTTTCAGGAGCGCAAGCAGGAGGATAAATCCTAGGCCAGGACTCCTTCATACCTTTTGTAGCCCACGTCCTTTCACATTACCATTCAAGCTATGCACAAAAACAATATCAAAACAACAAACGTCAATACAAATTATATAGAGTAGAAGACAGGCACTTACTCGGCAGTAGCGCCTTCTGGGCTACATAGAGCCTTAATACCAGAAGGAAATATTTTCGCCTTCAGACAGTCAGCAGCATCCTCTCGGTCTGTAGATAATGTTTTGCGTAGCAGCAACAGGAATCGCATCCCCCAGTCTCGGCGCCGAGGGACTTCATCATGATCTGCCACTACGAAATGAATCAGCCAGCCTGCCACTTGTAAAAACGAAGCTCGAGAGCCAGTATTAAAAGACAAGTGTTGCGTACTGATCCATAACCAAGGGAAAAGTGGCTTAGGCTGCATATAGCTGCTGAGAGGTATCACCGATGCAATGAGCATCTAAGCGCCTTGAAAATTGGATTCCAGTTTTGGGTTGCACCCGCCCCCACGAATCGAAGTGTGGATCACCTCAGACATTTGAACTGCATGCACAAAGTAGCTAGAGTAGGTACCCATTCAGCTCCACTAAACAAGCAATATTATCAGTCTAAGCTGCAGCGTCAGTTGAGTCTAATTTTTCCCGATCAACAACGTAGCGCACGGCGCGGTGCGGCCCGTCCATCAGAGGGGTCTTCTTTATAACTACCTACTTACCTTAGGTGGGTAGTCATCGTCACTGTTGGCATCTTTATCGCCTCAGAGTGGAGGGACCGACCCTGGGAGAGTCAAATGCGCAAACTCCACTGAGTTGAAAGGGAACTTCAGATTACATCCCACAATTCAGAACGCGTTTGGTCACGGTATACACCCAATTCAAAGCCTCAAATAAGCAAAAGATAATGTAGAGATCTTATGATTTACTGACTCGATGAGTTTAACTCGCGAAATGGAAGAACAAGACAAAAAGATTGGTCGATCTGAGATTCGAACCCAGGTTAAGATCATGCTCCAGTTGCCTCCTCCCCGTGCCTCCGGGGGGAAGGCAACCAGATTGGATGATCCTGTCATACCACTAGACCAATCGACCTGTCTTGGATTATTGTTAACATCACTATGTCTTAGGTATATATAAGTATACCTCAAGATATCGAGTGGTAAAATAGCCTCAGACTTCCTCTTCCAGGCCCTCCCTCAGTTGCTCGCCAGTGTTGGCACTGCTGGCATATAAGAGAGACGAAAGCAACCGTCCGTGCGCTGCCATATGCATTTAACTCGTCATATATGTATATTGTGGTACGCGTTCTTCTATTATTCTAGAATCTTTCTTCTCTTTTTGCTTTCGGTGAGAGGTTGTTTATGGACCATCGACCTGCAGAACCATTTCACTTGGACACAACCGAACAGCCAATTTTTGACCTGCATCTTGAACTCTTGCCCGATAGTCTTTCGAAAGTCGAGACAGAGAGCTCGTCCGAAATAACAGGTGTTGTTCCGTTAGCACGATCGGGAGTAGTTTCCGTCGCCTGGGCCGGCCGCTTGATCGTGGATTTGGATCTAGTATGCTCAATAAACAAACTCACATAAATCATTCTATGCATAGATATTAATCTTTTCACAATATTCCAGTTTCGCTATCCCGCTTCCGTTCCGATCTCAATTTCCAAGCCCCAAAGTTAATATGGAGAAAGACTTATAACTCAACAACGAAACACGAACATATCACACAGAATCACTGGCAGCGTATACCTAACAACCAGCTTATCTTTCCATGAACAGACAACCCTATCTATTGCGTCTCTGCGTCGGCTCCCTACTATGAATAGTATGGGATTTCCAGGCAACACCACGTGGAGGTGCAGAGTCCGGCTTCGTCGCCCTTGCCCCGAAGGGCTTCCTTCTTAGCTGAAATATCTCAAGGATAAATCACACTGAAGGTATCTCTTTCCCCGAGGAGTCTAAGATCTTTCTGAAGCTCAAGAGCAACAGGCAATATCTTCTTCCCAGAGGGCTGAAGATCTTTCCCATCCGAAGATGAGGCAATTCTCATGACGATGCAGAAGACTTCCCAAACATAAAGAATGAGTCTCGTTCTCCTCCTCCCTTATAACAGTGTATAAGTGCGGATCACGTACGTACCTATGTCTCCGGTCCTGCCAACGCGTTCTTCTGTTCACGAGTGCGAAGGAGCCGGCTGCCTTGCAGAATGACACAGGCGGGATGATCTTGGTTGGCATAGGGGTCAGCCTGTTGCCGGGGACCTCCATCACCCTCGAAACGAATACCTCGTGGGTATTTCTTGTCATAAAAGACCATGTACCTTCCCAAGGCGTTTGACAGCTTTGATCGATCGTTGCTGTCGTGGTAGCCCTTGATTGTGTTGAAGCGTGCCATGGCCTGGCCCTGTTGACCAGTAAGGGTGCCATTGGCCCGCGCAACTTCAAGCTGGCGTACTTGATAGAGACCGAGAAACGCCTGGTACTTGGCTTCCATCTTGTCTCCTCTGATCTGGGAGCTCCTTTGTTGACCAGCTAAAGCTGCTTGGCCAGCCGAAGAAGACTGCCACTCAGGCGTCGCCTTGATGGCCTGACCTCCGTCGTTGTCTGGGTTCTTCAGACGCTTAGGGGCAGGCTCTGACGGTGGTGGTAGAAACTGCTTGCGTTTCTCATTTCGTTCGCGCAGTGTTGCCGCTGCACGTTGCGTTGCGAGTCGCTCAATCGCTGACAGCAATGATTCGCCCCGTTGTGCAGATTCCTCAAGGGACTGTCGAAGTTCTGGGACTGCGGCGAGCTTATTCGCAAAATAAAACTCGATCTCTTCCATGGTGATGAGTCGATTAGACTCCTGCTCGCGCTTCCATAATTGCTTGAGCATTGTACCAGCGTCGATCTTCTTCTCGGTTTTGTTGGAATCGAAGATCTTGCCACTGTTGCTTTTGACCTTGAAAGAGAAGTATGTCGAGTTGTGGATGGGTACACCTGCTAGTTCGCAGGCCAGGTTCCACATAAAGTCCATCATTGCACCGTGGACTGTCTTTGGGGTGTTGAGAGCATACTCAGTATGGAAACACCTTAAAACCACTTGCTTGACCTCACCCTGAGGGTTGACTGAGAGGTAGACGCGAAGAGGTTGGTGATACATCGTATGCTCGGCCTTTAAATTGATGTCCAAAGGGCGTAGATTCCATTGTCGGCTCTGGTGAGCTAGCTTCAGAGTTTCGAATGGTGTCTTCCCGAGGACGAGAACAAAAGGGACGTCGAGGCATGTCGCTACTGTAAACTCGTAGTTGAAGTGCTCGATTTGATCCCAATTGTCGAATTGCTTTTCCCAAACAGGCTTGTCGTTTGATGCGTACGACACCCGAACGGGGTTGACATCTTGTGTACGGACGTCATCTGGAAGACCAATCTTGCACTATGGAATGTGTTAGTAGGCAATCAACACGAAGAAAACTGAAGTTTCTCAGTAGGGATTCTCATTCATACCTTTTGTGACCTGAGGCATGGATTACCTTGGTCCATTGTGTGCGAGAACGTCTTGTTTGGTGTGTTGGTCGTGGGGTAGTGCCATAACACAAGAAGACGAGCAGTCAGGGGACCAGATGGCTTGCTTAACCATGAAAGGTCGTACTTTTCGCCAAGTAGAGGCTTGACTGACTGTGTGTATTGATTCCAAAGGTCGTCAATCTTTGGGCAATGGGTGTCCCAGTCAGAACGTTCGTTGTTAGAAGCGAATGCCTCAACGGGGACTAGCGAACGTTCTGGGTCTGGGCGCTTGGTGTTGAGAAAGCTTAATAGCTTCTCCTTGTATTGACCACTTGCAATGTTGCTCAAGGCAAATTGCTTGTAGGTCGTGAACTCAGTATCGAGTCCCATGTCGTGGATCACATCTTGGATATTACCTAGCAAATGCCGGGATAGATCTGGAAGGTCCACGTTAGCACTATCACCAACATCTAAAGCAGTCGGGGTAACAGATCTTTGTTCTTCATCTTGCTCAGCTGCAGTTGAGGACGTCGCCTCATGCGAAGACGGCTCAGGGGCCTGTCGTACGCGAACATAACGCAACATGGAAGCTTGGCGCATTGTGAGCAATTGAAAGAAATTGAAGAAATAATGAAGTATGATCTGTTGTACTCGGCGATGTTGAGAAAGACAATTCTGAGTTGTGGGCTCGAATTCCAATTACAAGAGGGGAGGTTGCTCCTTCCTTCCCAAGTTGACAAGTCGGGTCGGGCATACTGGCATCGCTCCTTCCCTACTTACGACCTGCCAGCACCACGCTCCGAAGTGGTTGGAAGGAGCGACTTCAGCTTCTGTCCCAACAAAAAAAGCCAACCGAACATTAAAGAAGGAAAACATCGGGCATGTGAAGGTATTGCAGAGCTGATTCATCATTCAAGATTGAACGATGTTTCGATGTAGGTCAAAGTGATTATGCACCCGTTAGATGTTAATTGGATGACATTTATCAGCTTTGTCGTGCACCATATTCCAGTCTCTCAACTGGCTACCTCCATAAATATTATACACAATTGACCTCCATGCATATTCTAATGCGTGTATTGATAACAGGGTCACAAGAGCAAAGAGTTTGTCAAGTATTAACTCTCTGCGAACTGGGGTGGAATATCTTAAGAAGATTTGAATACCTCAGGAGAATTAGTGTCCTCCTCACTACCAAGCTCCCGCTCAAGGTGATGCCCAAGCTTTCTCGGCGCGTCTTTGCATGTATTGCCCCTTCCTCAACGAGTGCCTCTTTCCATACTGCACGACCAATCACAAGCTGAAGATAATAGTGGAACCACGATCCCCCAAAGATGCCTCACTTGAAGTTCAGCAGACTTCAACCTTGCGGCCCTGATGCGAACACTTTTGGTGCATTTTTCATCCTTCCTAGGTCGAGATTTATTTGTGGTATTGGACTTCATGCTCTCGTGTCTTCATCTGCAGTGAGACAGAAGTTGGTGATGTTACAGATGCTAAAGTATTGAGACGATGAAGAGGTCGGTCTTGTGCCCAATAAGCACATAATGCCATAACACTAGATAAGAAAGTACCTTAACACCGCTCACTCGACGTACGACAGTAACTCAAACATCACTGACTTCTTTGGAGTGATCATACTAACTTCTTTGTGTCAAAATAATGTTGTCTCTTAAAGCCAGAGCATCATAAATGTTTCGAACGCGTTCAACCTTTCCATATTTATTATGTCTCGTATTGTAACTCCGCCAAATTACAACCTTGAAGAGTACAGGTGGCTACGATGGATTCCTCCACTCTTATTGTTTTTTGCTACGCTCCAACTCCTCGGATACAACGTAAATTCGTATAATTTATCGAGTTATGGTGATGACATGTCGTTTGAAGTGACTAAGCAAGCCAATTGAGGCTTATTATCCGGACGGTTATGCAGACCTGATATCATATGCCGAGCCAATCTAGCGGCAGGTACAAAGTCAAACTCAGGTCGGCAGATACCAGTCATAAGTGTAGGTACCTTATACAGCTTCATTTTTGTGTTCCAAACGTATTCTATTTCATGATACTTCAACGACGAATCACGCATTTAATTTTGCACTTACAGAGACGGTTTTAGCATGGCAAGATAGGCATGACTTAGTAGTCGGGTTCTGTCTTTTGCAAATTTGAGTTGCGTTGCAGAAGTGTTGAGATATCACATCTTGAACTTTTATGGTGAACTGGTTACACAATGAACAGTATTGCTGACTGCGTTCCCGCTCGCCTCAACGAAAGTTGACATATATAATGTTATTTGGATACTTCTCATTATAGATAGATAGCTGCCACGGGTTGTCAGAGGAAACTGATCATTTTTAATCGATATATTTGCGTGAGCATACATATTGCTGGTACACCATACTTGCCTGAGCTGACGTGTCAGTTTATCACTACGATCTGCTCCAAATTTTAAGCGAGCTTGCTTTATACAACACAACAACTCTGACGAAGCTCAATTCATCATCGGATTTATATCCTTTTGCTCATGTTCTCATATCACCAACTCAGGTGAGGTTGGTTTTGGCGATTTCCTCTTTCGGCCACGTGTCGCTTAATTTAAGCTCAGCCGCCCAGACCTTACGATGAGGTTTGGTGGCAAAGGGGGAAGTCGTGATGCTCCTTTCTTCCACTTCTCGCTGCAGACTACAACTAAACCAGCCATTCTCTCAGTCCCACGAGATTTGGCTGTTTATTGTATAGCGATCTGTCATTCACGAGCAACTGGATGCTCTAGAAATCCATAAGTATGAACACAATTGTATAACTCCGTCGAAATATTCAGATGCGTTTTTGTTGATGCATTACTTGATGATTACGCGGCACTGGGAATGGAGGCGAAGAACGGGAAATGGCGGAGAGAAAGGATAAGATTCTTGAGAGACATGGCGACCAGCCATGTCTTGAACCGCAAAGGCTGACGCGCTGTTGCGTTTAGTGTTTATATGTGGCCGCCGCAAGAGTATGCCTTGCTCATTAACGTTTTCAGCCAACAATGGTATCATTTGAAGGAGAGAGCGAGCTTATGGACGCCCAGTACTCTGCCTCTCGGGCTCAATAAATTTAGAATCACTTGATCTGAGTGAGGAGCGGCCGGTCCCTGGTTCCGAGACCTGATCCAGAACTACACCGGAGGTAGTCTCACTAAGATAAGACGGTGGCACAGCGAGACAGCTAATTAATATTGCTGACGGGCTTGCAAGGAGGCTCAAAAGGAAGACAACATCCGGCCACGCTCCAGTAGCTTCACAACCATACGAAGACTGCATTTTAGCAATTTCAAGGCTCCGAGAGACATGGGAAACAGTGCTCTCCTCCAACAAAACCTACAAAAGAGTGCCCTTGGGTTGTCAGAAGATTTGAGATCCTAAATCAGGGGACAGAAATCAATATGTACAAGAGTCCGCCAGGTTTATGATGAATTTCCCTGAGATCTTCTGAATCTACCTCGATATTTTTATCACGTAGGAATGAAGCCCTGGGTTTTCTGTGGCCACCAAGAGTGCAAAGATCTTAAATTCCGCCTACATCTCCACATGTAAGCAAGAAGCTTGGCCTCGAGCTTCTTCCAATGTCGGAACTGACCCGAATTTCGTAAACAATGCACAGACCTAGGCTGACTTCACAGTTGCTTTTCCTTCAAGTCCTCTAAGAATGCGACTTTCAAGAATTTCCAGGTGTCTGAGTTGGAAAAAAGTGCCGCATGATAACACGGCAAAGTCGGAAACGCTGCAATCAAGATCAGACGAGAGAACCGTCCCGGCGTTGTTTCGTGTTTCAAGATCTCCTTTTTTGAGCATCGCGTTTCGTCGGTGAGTTGGGCTTTGAGACGATCATTTTTGCGAAAGCCCATGCAAGGGCAGGGAAAAGAAAGGTTGCTAGGGGTGGGGGAGTGGAGATGAGGACCGTAACGTTAATGCAGAGTTGATGGGCAAGGATATTAAGTTTGTGTTGCTCGAGTTTGGATGATGCATGGTTACGCAGCAGAGAACATCACTCTTTAGAAGAGCCGGTCCTGCTTCGCCAGGTCTCCCAGAAGAGTATCAACCTTCAATGCCTTGCGATAATCCCCGAAGGCCTCTAGTCAGGGCATGAACATAGTGGCGCCAAGCTTCTTCCTCCAACTTTTGACACCTACCAATCCCCTCCCCAGAGGTATCTGTCAGTTAGGGTTTAGTGGCATTTACCCCTGGATCCTACAGTACCTTGCACTAGATTCATATTCCTGGGAAACAAAAACTGCGGTTTGGTGACTGGCAATCCTCTACCCGCGCGGCCAGTCGAAACAGCCGGCTCTTTGTGTCTGTAACACCAACATGATGACATGTTCTACTGGCCACAATCAACGGCTGATCGCCGAGAGCAGAGCCTTCAGGGGTTGTGTTCCTTGTCATGTCCGTCTGCGGGGAGATCTCGGTAACCCATTCTCCATAGAATGTAGAGGTCATCATTCAACGGTTGACTTTGTCTGAGGCTCATCAGCTAAAGTCTTAGTTCTACGCCTGAACCCGGCATGATTCGTCATTCGTTCCTCAAGATATCCTCCCTGCGTGTCTAACTTTGAAAGCAGTCCGCCAAGCAAGGGTATCATGTATGTATTAATACCTAGACTAGCCCCCGTCGTCTATCGACGTTTTGGACTAGCTCAGTCCAGCCTGAAAAGAACGAACATCTTTGGAACTTCAGCTTTAGCTCATTGCGTTCTCGTATTCCCGTTCCCTCTCAGCTGTGATTGTATTTTTATCTTTTGGTGGCCCCTCCTTCGTTTCTTATTTCTTCTTATCTTACTTTTCATGCCCCGAAGGCGTACCTACTCAACTTTTACGCCTGCTTTTCCTCCGTACCTTGTGGTAGCTTGATTTGTTTGTATTGAACGCCTCGCTCTTTCTTGAATAATAAGACGCTCATTCCATATCGCTTGCCATTAACTGCCTTGAACTTACACTCATTATCGGACCTATGAAAACTATCAACTTACTACCAACACCAAAAAGACTTGAATCAATCTTCCAGGAGAAGACTATCGCTGAGCGATCAAGAATCTTGAGCATACTCACATAGACACCATACACCATACCCATACTCATACCCATCATCGACAATAGACACATTATGAAGTTCTTCGCCTTGGCTAGTTTGGCTTCTGTAGCCATTGCTACCAAAACGCCTCCCAGTTCACTTGACACTGCAAATCCAGGTATGTCCTGCGGTCAAGTGGTGTTCCGGTTCACTAACCATTTCAGATTCAATCCGAGATGTAGCAGGCACCCTCGCCTTCGATGCCATGAAGTACTACAGCGGCAACACATCATCAGTACCCAAGGATCTCGGCGACCTTCAAGATCCATACTACTGGTGGGTAGCTGGTGCCCTATGGGGTGTCATGCTCGACTACTACCACCTCACCGGAGATTACAGTTACAACGATGTGGTCATCCAGGCTCTTCTGGGGCCTACAAATCTCGGCACTGGTAAGGACTACATGCCTGCAGAGCATGCGGACGAGGAGGGTAACGATGATCTCTTCTTCTGGGGCTCTGCCGTTCTCTCCGCTGCTGAGCGAAACTTCCCTCAGCCCAACAAGGACCTCCCATCGTGGCTTGATATCAGCATCAACGTATTCAACGAGCTTGCGGGTCGATGGAATACAACAGCTTGTGGCGGCGGCCTCTTGTGGCAGATCTACCCAAGTAACCCGAATGGCATGACATACAAAAACTCGGTCAGCAATGGCGGTTTCTTCCAACTCGCTGCACGTTTAGCTCGTATCACTGGCGATAGCAAATATCTCGACTGGGCTCTTAAAATCTGGGACTGGTCCTGGGAAGTGGGCTTCATCGATCACCGCAATTATCACGTTTATGACGGCGCCAGTGTAGAAGACAACTGCCAGAAGACAACATACCATTCTTTTACTTACACCAGCGGTATATATCTTTATGGCGCGGCGGTTCTCGCCAACTACACTGAGAAGCCAGAATGGGTCGACCACTCAAAGCGTCTCCTAGAGGGCACCGATTGGTTCTTTTCCCCGTTTCCCAACGCCACCAATGTCATGTACGAAGCTGCCTGCGAGACCGTCAACACATGTAACGACGACATGTCCACCTTTAAGGGTTATCTATCACGCTTCATGTACCTGTCTATTCAGATGCAGCCCGCTTTGAAGGAGCATGTCCATGCTCATCTCCTCCCATCGGCCAAGGCTGCTGTCCAAACATGTACAGGAGGGAAGTCTGGCCGTGAGTGTGGTATGCGATGGTATAACTCTGGGTTTGATGGAAATCCCGGTCTTGGGCAGCAAATGTGTGCTCTTGAAACTGTTCAGGGCCTGCTGCTAAGTGATGCTCCTGCGCCGCTCAAGGGCGATGATGTCAAGGTTGTCCGCAGCACAGACTGGGCTGCCATGGAAAAGCATGAGTCCAAAATTAAGAGTACACCAACATCCTCATCAGAGACATCATCAGCAACTGCAGCTCAGCCTACTAAGAGTGAGGGTGCTGCTAGTCTCCCCCGAGCGGATCTCATCCTGGCTTCTGTCAGTATTGGAAGTGTCCTGATGTTCTTGGGATGGGCCTAAAAATGGTATTGTGGTTTTATTAGACCTTATAGATATAGAATGGAAATGGCGTAGGGTATTTGGGTAACCGGTCTGAGAGACTACTTTGGTATAAAACGCTCATACTCTGAGCTTTGCTTTTATTAATTCCACGAGATTACGTCTAGAAGGTCTGGATTCAACGCAGAACGCCATCGTTTTATCGTCCTTTTCCTATTTGGTGCTCCAGTTTATGAGCCTCTCACCTCAGCCAACGTCGTCTTTAGTGACTCCAGAAATCTTGTCACCTCGGCGTCTGTGCCGACTGTAATTCGTAGACATCCTTGACATCCGTGCTCTTTTCCTCTGAATCGCACGACGACACCCTTACCCTCAGCAAGTTTCTCATATACGTCCAACGCGACGGTGTTATCCGGCTCGCCTGCAGTGTTAAGCATTTCGTAAAGCAAAAAGTTGCTTTCAGTGCCACCTCGTAGACGACCGACACCGGGAATTTTGGGAAGTTCCTTGATAAGACGATCACGCTGCTCTAGGAGGCGTGCACGATGGTCTCGCATAATAGCGAGTCCGTTTTCGGAGACAGCGTAGGACGCAAGGGCACTTGTAGGGCTGGAGATGTTGTAAGGGGCCTTGAGACTGTTGAGAAGTCGTGCAATTGGGGGCGATGTAAATGCAGCACCGAGTCGGATACCAGCCATACCAAAGGCTTTGGAGAGGGTTTGCATAACGACCAGGTTAGGAAACTCGGTCACCCACTCAGCCAGAGAAGCATCTTCGGGGGCAAAGTCGATATATGCTTCGTCGAGAACGACAACGCCGTTCCATGTCGGATGATCGAGAATCTGCTGAACGTCGGACTTTGCAAGGACTGAACCAGTGGGGTTTCCGGGCGAGCAAAGGTAGACAAGCTTGATGTTAGACTCTTTTGTCAGGGCTTCCATGACAGCTGAAACGTCTATGCTGAAGGTGGGGGCTTCTAAAAGGGGAACCTTGACAAGAGCCACATCGTTAACCTGTGCAGACACGGAATACATGCCATACGTAGGTGGGCATGTAAGGATGCGATCCTTTCCAGGAACGCAGAAGCATCGCAGCAGGGCATCGATAGCCTCGTCACTACCAACACCCACAAACAAATTCTCAGGCTTGAGCATCTTATCCGTATGGGCGTGGGTGTTTCGCAGCTCGCAGAGCTGCTGCTTCAACGGCTCCTGGTGAGGATCAGGATAACGGTGCAGGCCCAGCAAGTCGACCTCCACACCATTGGCAGTCTTCCCTGCGACGTCTGCACTCAGAGAAGGGCCGTACGCGTTCTCATTTGCGTCGAGAAGGATATTGGTCCCGTCATCCTTGTAGTCGCTGGGGAAAGTTAGTCGTTGCTCTGATGCGGGGGAGGGGCAACATGCTCTCGCGCGCAGCGATATGGCTGGAGGGCCAAGATGTTTGGCCTGGCACAGCTTTCGAGGTTGAAGGGGGCCATTTTGTTGGTGACTTGTCTCCTGATGCACTGAGGAGTAGTGAGGGTGCGTGGCTCTTTAAGATGTGGTGTTTACCACTTTTTGGTTGCTGAGTCCGACGCCGGAGGGGAGTCATTGACTTTTTTGTGGGGCTTTCATCTTGTTGTCATGATAGAGGGAAAGCATTGGATACAGCGCATATGTTATCCCGAAGTTTGGTGTTTAGAACCTTGATGAGCAACTGAAGAAGGTAAAGGCTTGCAGTATGAAGGGACGATTGTTTTCCGATATGCAATTGAGTCATCATGGGTTTAGCTCAGGTATATTCTGATGTTGGAATCATGCGTGGGCCAAAGCGTTACCCTGAAGGACAATGAAAATTCTGAACAGCAGCTTCATGGTTGAGAAACCAAGAGACCAGATGATAGGGAACATGTCAACTATATGTCTGTTCATTTTAGTACGGTGTCTAGTACACGGCAGAATTAGTTTATGTTTTTGTCAACGGTAGATACTAAGACAGACAGAAGAATCCATTTCCGAAAACATTTGATCACCTTCACGTCTTTCCTGCCATGATAGTTCGCTATAGGCATTACTATAACAGATGAAAGCTAAAGACTTAGTTACAGAGTATTAATCATGAAGCCAAACACTATTTCAGGATCAAGGTCCGTAGTCATAGTTAAGCCAGCGAAACGAACAAGCGTTGCCTAAGGTAGCTACAGTTCAATACAACTCCAGATGTATGGTACTAAATATCACCCCGAAGTTCAAGAGTAAAGGTCGCGTGGCCCAATGGCAAGGCGTCTGACTACGAATCAGAAGATTCTGGGTTCGATCCCCAGCGTGATCATTCTTTTTGCTCCATTGATGAAAATTACGTTTTTGCTTGTCAAGTGATATGCATTATAGTCTTCAGGTCTGTGTTGTTCCTATTACTTCTTTCATTGCCTCTTGGTTGGCCTTATGTTTCGCAAGCCCCCCAGACAAACCATAACTCGGAAATCGTCCACGTCCTTTAGTGCCGGTTCTAGAACCTAAAACTCGCGTTTTTCAATCTTACGTACAGCTTATTAGACCTGACTTGCGATCTGTCACCGAGCCTTTGTAATCACCACCCTGAGACATTTGCATCTTTTGGAGATATCTCGGCAGTGATAAAGATCTCGGAAATGGACATCTGCTATCTATGAAAACGTCGGAATCAGTCCCGGGCAGCAAACCACAGACCCTTCCTCCAAAAACGCGGGGTAAGCTTCACTAACGCCTAGTCTCCCCTGGTGAAGATAGGGAATACCGCGCTAGCAAGCATCGCCACGCGCACTTTTTTCCCCAATGCAGCACGCTAGACGTCCGCGTCTGCCGTTACCCCAGACTAGGGTTTCCGAAGTATGATAACCGAAACCAAGATAAAAGTTCCGAGCACGCTCTTGTCATTCTCCCTTTCACAATCATTGAATTGGAAATCAACATGTCTCTCGATATGGCATCTCCTGCAGTTGACAATGAGAAGCGTCTTGGTTCGCAGAACCAGGATGAACAGAACTTGGAGCGCCATGGTTATGTACAGCAGACAAAGGTATGAGATGCTGGTTCCGAGGAGTGGGCGTGCTGACTGGTGATGATAGCGCAACTTCTCTCTTACTGCCATGGTTGCGACTTGTGTCAACCTGATGGCAACATGGGAGGCATTATCTAGGTACGATACCAGTCGCTATTGCTGTTTGGCTGAAGCTGACCTTTCTTCGAAGTACACTCGCTGCTGGGCTGGTAAGCGGAGGGCCAGTATCCCTTGTTTACGGCGTCATCGTGGCATTTATCGGATCACTCTGTTCTGCCAGTTCCCTGGCTGAACTGGCGTCAAGGTAAGCTAGCCCATCCAGATTCTGAGTAACTGCTGACGCGTTCATTCTCAGCTATCCTACCGCCGGCGGACAATATCACTTCGTCGCCAAGCTGAGCCCGAAAACGAGCCGACCCCTGACCAGCTGGTTTGCTGGATACATCTCGTGAGTCACGATCGAGTCCAAACGCGAGGAGGAAATATGAGCTGACAACATGAAGAACACTAGGTTGGATAGCCTCCGCTGGCAGTGCCCCGTTTCTCGCCGGTACACAGATCCAAGGCCTCCTCGTCCTCAACTATCCCGATTCCTACGTCTTCCAAAGATGGCATGGCACGTTGTTCTTTTGGGCCGTCCTTCTAGGCGCCGCTTGCATTTGTATCTTCTGTAGTAACAAGCTGCCACTCATCGAGCAGCTGACCCTCGTGCTACACGTCACCTTCTTCATCGCAATCATAGTCACCATGGCCGTAACATCACCAACCAAGCACTCGGCCGAATGGGTCTTTTCCCACTTTGAGAACAATTCTGGTTGGGATAATAACGCGGTGGCTTGGAGCATAGGACTTCTCAGCTCTTGCTATGTTCTTATCGGTTACGATGGTGCCACCCATCTCAGTGAGGAAATGAACAATGCTCAGATGGGCGTACCCAGGGCTATGGTTGGTTGTCTCTTGGTTAACGGTCCTTTGGGCTTTGCCTTCCTCCTTGTAATACTCTTCTTCATGGGAGATATTTCGGCGGCTTTGGCTACACCTACAGGGTTCCCTATCATTGAGATATTCCTCCATATGACCGGCAGCGTTGCGGCTGCTACTACCATGACTGCTATGATTACTGCATTTGCATGCTTGTCGACAGTTCCTCTCCTCACATCGGCGGCTCGCATCATGTGGGCGTTTGCTAGAGATGGAGGTAAGTCAGTCTGGCCGCTTCGAGTTACAGATAACTAATATCACAATTACTCAGGTCTCCCATTTGCTGAGCGTATTGCAAGCGTTGACAAACGTCGACAGATCCCCACTGTATCCATTGTCGTTGTCAGCTTCCTACTTATGCTGCTGAGTCTCATCAACATTGGTTCTACGACAGCCTTCAATGCTATCCTATCCCTTGCTGTAGTTAGTCTACAGGTCTCTTACCTCATTCCAATCATTCTGTTGATCTGGCGGCGCTTATTCCGCCCGGATACTTTGAGCTGGGGTCCTTGGAGACTCGGCAGAGCAGGCCTACCTATCAACATCATTGCCGTTATCTATCTCATGTATACCTGCATCTTCCTTCTCTTCCCTCCTTTTCAGCCAATCACTCCGGTCAATATGAATTATGCACCTGTTGTATTGGGAGGTGCTCTGGTGTTTGGCTGCATCTATTGGCCTCTGAGGGTTAGTAAGCGATATGTTGGTCCACTGACAGATGCAGAAGTTTTGGAGGGAACACTACACTAGTTTGCTTTGATGAAGGCGATACTGTCATTTGATACATACGGAGCATATCAGCTAATCACCGGCTGTGTGATAATATATAAGGATTACTTACTATCTCAAACCAGAATCCATCACTTAGTAATTCTGGCAGTGATTGTGGTGCATTGTTGTGATAAGCCGTTAAACTCTTCCTCTGAACTGCCCCTGGTTCTGTTTTATTGTTATCTCATCAAACATCGTGGTAATCTTGACGTAAGATTTGGTTAGCGGTGACTGGTGTAGCCAATCCCAGCCAACCAATTTGATTGATAGCCACATGACTTTTATCAGCGGAACCCCACTTCCGATTTCCGACTGTTGGCCTATCTCATATCTCATATCTCAT